>SSNR01000014.1:4690291-4703643 GCA_006937965.1 Callopanchax toddi
CCCCCCCCCCCCCCCCCCCCCCCTTGCTGCCTCACCCCACGGTAGTTTGCATCAAATCAGGCCCAGTCAAGCTTCAAGTGGAAATTGGCAGGCCAGAACCTGACAGTAGAGGGGGAGGACAAGGGAGGGAGGGGGGGAGGCAAAACCAGAGCAGGCAAATCAGAAGCCTGAGCTTCATTCAAAACTATGAGGTCAACATTTGGGGGGTTAAGTGCATATCAGTTGTTTTAAATCAACTCGGAGAAGAACTGATAGAGGGAATCGTTTAGATTTCGTCACCTGCCAACGTGTGGCTTCCTTGATAACACTTGCTGCTCATGGATGCCCTCATTTTATTTATTTGAGCTTTATTTCAGTTACAGTTTTTTGACAAATGTCAAATGAGTAAATAATGTTTTTATTGTTTATATCTTTATTTTCTAACAGGAGCTCAGATTAGTAGAGAGGACTTTTTTTAAAGGTGCTTTAGTATTTTTCTGTTAAAGATTCAGCTTTTTGTAATAATAAACATAAAATACACATTGGAATGACTTTTAATAACAATATGTTGAAAGATGGAGACAGCATGTGCAAAAACTATAGGAGAAATTCTTCCATAGACATCAGTGACATTTCGGTATAACAGGTGAGAAAGCCCCACCCCCTTCGGAGCGCTGTACACAGTACACAGTAAAAACATCATTAAAAGTTTAAACAAGTCACAGAAAGTTGGACTTTACATGACTGAACTGGTGTTTTGATATCTTTAATGGTTTTTACACAAGCACAGTTTAAGTTTGAAGATTTTTACAGATTTTTTTTCTCAGAAACTTAATTTGAACTGTCTAAAATGTTCAAATATTTTGCGAAAAACTGTTTCTTTGCTCTCATATTCTTTAATACAAATACTATTTAAACAGCAGAACATAGACATTTTCTCCTTCTTTCACCCGCTGTGTCTCTCTCTGCTGTTTGATTGATGGTTTTCTCTCAAATCCCCTCAGAGTGCAGAGTCTCACACAAACCTCCATAGAGTTCAATAATAAGAGAACTCTGACTTTTCTCCTCTAAACTAGAAGTGAAGAGTCTTTTTTTAACCTTTTATATCTCATAAAACATTGTAGAAACATGAAGATTTGCTTGTGAGACCATCAGAGACTCACAGTTCACAATTTTTTCGAAACAACTTCTAGTTTTCTCGTAACAGCTGTTTGTTTTAGTTCCTGTCTCTGTGATTTTGCTGTCATGGAGTGAGAAACACAGGTGTGTGGCTACTGTGGAGAGTCTAGTAGACCTCTGGTGGTTACCATGGTGAGCTTAATGAGCCACTGGCTGCAGCTCTAACATTTCTTGGTTCTTGTTACACCTCTTTTTACAGTTTATCCATCAAATTAATTAAAAGCTTAGTTTATTAGAAAGCTGTTGTTGAAAACTTTGCCAGTTTTGTGTTCAGACAAATTTTAGTTTTATGTGCTGTTAGTTTAAAAAAGGTTGTAAATGCAGATTTTTGTCGTTTTAGACGCTGAATGACCGTGTTCAGACGTTCATCTGCTCACAGCAGATGCAGGTTTCTTTCTTTTTCTTTCACTCTTTTACCTCGTGGCCCTCAGAGGGAAACAGCCACTTTGTGATGAAACTTTTAGTGAATCTGGCTGCTCTAGTTCTGTCGCCGCTACATCATAAAGCTCAAAACTCCTCAGCCACCCCCTCCAGCTCCCCCTCATAGCTGCTATATGTTACGGTTAAACAGGAGAAGGGAGTTTTACTGTTTTTATTCCTTCTGCTCCCTCCTGAGTGTCTAAAAGTGTCACCTATACTTCGGTTGCATCATCTAAACTCCCTCGTTTTATTTGTCACTCTTCTTCTCCCCTCCTTCCATCTTAATCTGTCCTCCCCACCCTTTCATCCCCTCCCCTCCCCTCCTCCCCGTCTCCAGCTCCGATGGGGCTGATGGCCGTTTCGACAGGGCAACACTGAGGTAAAACGGTGTGACGGCAGAGTTTTGTTAAGCCGAGAACAAAGGCTCGGAGATGCCGGGCCGAGCCATTGTCCCGCGCCCGTATGGGCCCGGGATTTAATGCTCTGTTTACCTCCAGCTAATGTTCAAAGAGGAGCTTCTTCCTTTTCAGATCCACCTCGGGGTGATGGAATATAGATCCATAAAAATATGAGAGCTGTCACCGAGTGTGTGTGTGCAGCTTTTAAAGAAGATTCAGGTTTTAAGTTAGTGACTGCAAAAACCGGGCAGGTGGAGCTGATCACAGCGAAGTCCATGTGACCGGACAGGAGAAACAGAGTGTGTGTGTGTGTGTGTGTGTGTGTGTGTGTGTGTGTGTGTGTGTGTGTGTGAGTCTGGACCGTTAGAGTCGACCTGCATGGTCTTTGGACAAACTGAAAGCAGTGCTCAGTGGGATTAGAGAGAGTGTTGCTGGGGGTGGCAGAGGGCGGAGGACCGAACACAAGGGGATTCTGGGAGTTGTTTTTCTGCCTCATAGCAGGCTCTCTGCAGCACTGTCCTCAGAGACGAAAACAACATTTAAAATCCACTCACTATTTGACTGATTGTTGCAAATTCTTAGTAAAAATGCAAAAAAAAAGGCAACTTATTTTGGCCTAAAACTGCATCAGCGTTTGAAGGAAACCACCTCTCTTGTTGTGCTTGTTTTCTTTTACAGCTCTGACATTAAAGTAAAAGCAAAGTTTTAGAGAACAAGGAGCTATAAACGACGTCGAACGCGCCTTCATCGAACGCAATGATATTTTCACGAGCGCATAAAGATTATGAGTCCATTCCAGTAGCACCCATCTGTGCTTTCATTTGCGACTATATGCTCAGTAGTTAAAGTGGAGGCTGAGTAAAGATAGTAGATGACTTTCATTGGGTTTAATAGTTTGTTAAGGTCAACCCTCCCCAGAGAGAAAACCTTGAAGGTTTCTGACGACTTTTGTTTTTGCAGGAGTAAAAATCACTTCCTGCCAAATCCTCCGCCTGCCTCTCTGGCGATTAACCGGTTAACTAAATGAAACAATTTGTCAGAAACTCTGTTCATCCGCCGCTTCTTTTTTTCTCCTGCAAAACAATTACAAAATTACAGTAGATAAAAACTGAACGGCGTCGGTATTTATGCAATCAACATAACGAAGAAACAAAACAATTTAATGTGGAAAAATCATCATTCATCTGCATTATAATTGCTTCTCTTTCACATCTACGGGGATGGTTAATTAAAATTGTGATTAAATGCGCCTGCACTGCCTAAGATGTCTTCCCCCTAAACAGGTGCTACAGAATTTAAAAGTAAAGAGAGAAAGCTAATTAGCATTGGAAATTGAGAAATTGCCTGCAAGAATCGGTGTTAATTTCACTCACTGATGAGGTAATTTATAAAGGGGGGAGTCTGTGCAACACGAGAGATTGCAGCACCGCCCCCCCCCCCCCCCCCCCCCCCCCCCCCCCCCCCCCCCCCCCCCCCCCCCCCCCCCCCCCCCCCCCCCCCACCACCACCACCACCACCACCACCACCGCATCCCTGGTCCCACAGCGTGCAGGTGAAGCTGTTTGCAAAATATTGAAGCTACTTTGTATTCCCTCTTAGTTAGCATTGCTTTTTGGATGCTAACTAACACAAACAGCCGAGACTAAATGATGACATGCAAGGGCACGACACAGAAACACTTAGACGAGAAAAAAACAGCAGCAAAGGAAGGTAGGAAGTCGAGGAAAACGGCCTCGACGGATTCAAGGATCTTCTTTGTCCGCCCCGCTCGGAGTTTCCAGAAACTTTCAACACCCTCCTGTAATTACCTGTCATTGTCCATCATTACGGTTGTCCGTGGAGATCTCTTCTCCCTGTTTATCTGTTTAGACGCCTTCGCCATCGAGCGGCTCAAGAAGTAGGATAAAAAACTAGTTCAAAAAAACAAAGTTTCCCCAGAAATTAGAAGCAAGAGGGGGCTGGACAGGTGGGAGTGGGCGAGGGTGAGCTAGCAGGCCGGAGATCATTAGGCTTCTGCAACAGTGGAGCTGAAGCATCAGCCAGCACGAGGTTAAAAGGGAGGAAAAAAACGGAAAAGCCAATTTGCTGAGACATACTCTGTCGACCTTTCATCATAACTGGGGCCTTTTTCTTTTAGATTAAGTCCAGTGAGCACAACTCAGCCGCCTGTCAGCCACCCCCCACAAACCCACCTCCTCTTCACTTTTTAACAATCGCCTCAAAGCTCCAGGAACTTTGTGCAGCTGCTTTGTGACAAACGTACTTCACGCCTCTCTTAACCTTCCTGCCTTTTGTCTTTAAAATCTACTTGTTTTGATTTGGGGCTTTGATTAGAATCAATACAATCTGAGACATAAGTAAGAGATGAAGCCACCTCTTTAAGGCTGCTCGCTCGTCTGCCTGAAGGAATTGGGGTGTATTGTTTATGAGCTGTTTGGGTGGAGGTCATTATTTCAACAACTTCTGCAAAATCAAGAGAGAAACCCTGAATGAAGCTTCGTATGAAGGTGTTTTAGACGTGATGGAATTCGAGCTCCTTCATGATTATTTTATGACTTTTCTTCTTCCACACCTCCCTCTCCTTCCCTTCCCTTTCCCCTCCGAGTCACTTCGCTGAACAGGTCAGGCAGTAAGTGACAAGGTATTTCGTCGTTTTGTGAACCTTTGCCAGGCTGATTGTTCAGTGCAAGTGTAGTGTAACTGAGCCGCTTGTAGCTCGCCGGAGTGTGGAAAATAAGATCGAGGACTGACTTTTTCCCTCCACCCCCACCTCCCCCTCTCCGTGTGTCTCCCGGTCGGTTTTACAACAATGTGAGATAGTAACACAGATATCCAGCCAGCTCCCGAGCAGCAGCGCTTGCTGTCGCTCTTCATACATTTCCGTTCCACCTGACAGCTCGCCGTATCGCTCCAGCGTTTACGCTCGCACCACTTTGACCTGGAACCACTTGTAGCTGCCTTTTATTACCACCCCATGTTGTTCACCCTCGTACTCGTTTTATATCCGGGATGTACGGAAGAGCGGGTCGTTTGGGTTGTTTCTGCACAGCTGAGGCAAATTCTGGTTCTGTTTCTGGCTGTTTTATGGACTTTTACATGATGAGTGCACGTCCCTGTAGGGCTCAATCAGCGTCTAACCGGCTAAATATGTTTTGATCTGAGAAATAGCTGTAGCATTTCTGGAATTCTGTTAAAATGTTGATGTATTTCTTGGGTAATGAACCCCCAACCCTTGGCTCAGTTCTTCCTCCCATCTATTCAAAGACAAAGGAATATTTATCTTGTAGCAGATGAGGAAATCTCCTGTGTTTTTAATGCAAACTCTCTATTGTTTATGACTTGAGGCGCAGCTGAGAGAAGAAGGTGTATTTATCAAAGAAAAATGATCCTTGTAAATGCCTCTTCTTGTGTGTTTTTAAGGGGAGATGATGGAAATTAAATTTATCTTCACACAGCTTTGGTGAGGGGCTGTGATGGGATGTTTGTGTTGGTGTCAAGGTGGTTTTTATGGAGGTAAAAGGGATTTCTACGACTTCAAAAACAAGAGGAAAAGCCTCCCTTAAGCCCTGGGGGAGAGACTCACACGACGACAAAACAATCGCTAATATTAGGAGGATGAAACACACACACACACACACTCACACACAAACAAACAGAAAAAAACCTTGAGTTTGTTTATGTGCTCATAATGTGAGTCTGTGCGCCTGGTGAAGCGCTGCAAATGGGAGAAGTATGCGTGGGTTTCTCAGGTAACAGGATTACGTGGGCACATAATTGATCCATTTGGGGGAAAAATGACAGGGCTCTAAAGAGGCCTCGGCTTTGGAAATGGAGTTTATGAAACAGGCATTCGTAAATTCAAAGGAATCAATATGTCAATTTTATTACATCTCGGGGCCAGATGGGCATTAAAGGCACAGCTCATCCCTCTGCTTCTCAGCCCGACTCATCTCACCCACAGCGACTCTCCGTCACTGTCCTTCCCCTTCCTCTCCTACTGTTGTTCTGCTTTTTTTTTTTTCATCGCTATCTGCAAATATGTAACAAAGGTTTATTGCCCTTTCTCCTCCTCGGTGTTCTATTGTCTCTAAGTCGGTGTAGACTGGTACCAGAACCAAAACACCTCCACCAGGTCATTCAGATGTCTGTTTACTTACAAAATCAGATGTTTTGGGGGGTTTTACGATGTGATTTGACACCTTTTGCTCCCTTTTGAGTAAGTTGTGAAGTATTCACAAACTTTATCTTGTCTGCTATACTCAATAGCTCAGTTCAGACTTAAAAGTGCAAAAAATATTTTAAATTCATCTAATTGCAGCTGATTAAGTGATAGTATTTTGTCTTTTTGTCATTTTTGACAATAAACAGAGTTTGTAAATATAGCTTGATTTAGATACAACTAAAAAGTTTTAAAAGTACAAACAAAAAACCCCCAAAGAAAGAAAGTTTTGGAGTGGCTTAACTGAAAGTAAATAGAGTTTATAAGAGAAAAGGTGTGTAAAAATAACTCGAGCTGAAGCACAGCAGAGAGGGACGTACTGTTTTTGAAGCCTGTTCATCAACTTCTGCTTTAAACCACATGACTGTTTCCTTATGTTGAGGTGTAGCAAGTACTCACTGACAAAAGAACAAATGTAATCAATCCTAAATAACAAATAGAAATAAATAGTTCATAAAAAGGTGCTAAATAACTGGAGCTGAAGCACAGCAGAGAGGGACGTACCATTTTTTTTAAGCCAGTTCATTAATTTATACTTGAAATCACTTGTTTTTTCTCCTCTTGAGTGGAAACAAGCACTCACTCTCTGACATTTAACAAAACTTTAACCATAAAATAACCCACAAATATTTTATCATGTAAAAAGGTGTATAAAAATAACTGGATCTAAAGCACAGCAGAGAGGAACGCACTGTTTTTTAATCTAATTGACCAACTTCTGCTTTAAACCACCTGACTGTTTCCTCTTTTTGAGGGGAAACAAGTATTTGCTGACATGGAAGAATCAAATCAGCACGTTAAACTGCACAGAAATCCCATTAAAACCCCAAAAGACATGTTTTGCTGTTTTTTTGTTAAAGTTTTCTTTCGGAATAGCAGCTGCATAGTCAAAAGAATTTGAGAACAAAATGAAAAGTATCAAGATAATGTATTATTTTCAGCTCTTTTAGGTCTATGTCTAGTGCTATGGATAAATATCCGTATTCAGAGTCAGTTTGCTGACCTTTTCTCCAATGACTGGCTGATTATTGGGTTTGTAAAACTTTTGCTACAGGTTTATTGACAATCAGCTAATGTTTCAGTCATAAATAGTCCAGTTTAAAAGTTATTCATACGCTTTATCTACTAAAATCTGAATTAGCAAATGAGCAAAAGCTGTCAGATAAATTAAAAGAACAACATGTTTCTCAGATAAACTTTTGTTTTCTTCACCTCTTGTCAGTTATTCTTATCGCTCTTTCTCCTCGTTCCTTGTCTCCGTCTTATAATCTTTCTCAACTAAGTGCTCATCATCAAGGTCTCCTTCTGTGGGGCAAAGGTCCTCGGTGGCCATTTTGTTGGTGAGATTTAGTATGCGTTTGCCTCCGTACGTGTCTCCACGTGGGCGTGTGCAGAGGAGGAAGCTGTTTGAGGTATCAGATATCCCCCGTCCAGGCAAAAGCGCATCAGCTGAAATTCGTTTGTCAATGCAGCTGTTGACTCAACACTATTATTCTTAAGAAAACGGGGAGAGCAGCGAGCACAATAAACAGCTTGAAAAGCTCCACCAGTAAGTCAGATTCTTTAGAGGTGGAAAAAAAAAGAAACCAGGGAGGACAGGGGCGTGTTTGTGGGGGGTTAGATTAAGCATTCTGCATTTCCCTCTGCTAAAATATTCACATTTCATTTAAATACAACGGCATCCCAGGCAAGATTTAATTACCATCTCACGCTATAATGCAAATGAATAATGCAGCAATGACTGATGCAAACGGATAGAAATATAAAACTCCTGCGCTGGATGCAGAGAGAGGCAAGGAGCGAGGGGGAGAAAAAGGGGAAGGGAAAGGTTAAAAATGCCTCTTGATTCTCACTTCTTACTCAGATTTAGGAAAGGAGGCGACGAGGAAGCACAATTACCAGCTTTCCCGCCGTTTGCCAGGATTTCTCCCATTCCACCAGTTCATTTTCGGAGTAAGTAAATAATAAGGAGTTGGTGATGCTTGCATTTTTAATTCCACCCCCATCCCTGCACTTTCTTTCTGTTTTTTTTTTTTTTGTTCAGTTCACTGACTGACATCTGCTATCAATGCTAAGCAGGTGTTCCCGTGCAAACAGACGTGCCCCTGTTTGTGTTTCGCCATCCCCGCCACCGTGCACCCAAATGAGCAACGTGATTAAGAATCCTGTAAATTTTTGAAAGGAAACGGATGGCTGCCCGGCTAGAACGTAATTACACCGCCGCCGACATCCGCAGCTCACCGCTGCAGCAGCCAGAGCCAAAGCAACAGCAGAGAATTAATAATATATAATGGCATCTTCCCTTGTAATTCATAAATGAAATAAAATGAAGGAGGAGTAGCTGCTGATAAGTTTTTTCTTTCTTTCCTTTCTCTTGGGGAAAGAGAACGAGCTCTACGATTCGGTAAATCGACTCAGATTCGCGTCTTTCTTTTTCTTTCGTAGCTAATTTGTTTACTAAACGAGACTTGTGCAGATGTTCCCCAACTTGTCGTCACATGATCGGACAATTAGCTCCGGCGTCGCCAACTTCCTGGCTTTTAAAGTTAAAAGTACCCTTTAGTTTTTATTCTAGGTGAATCTAAAGGAGGAGAAGGAGGTGTTTTAGCAGAGATGGAGGGGAGTGTGTGCAGATGGGAACCTCTGGGGAGGAGAAATGAGGTGAAGGGAGTGAAGCAGGAAGAGGAGCGTAGCGTGACAAGTAAAAAAAGCTCTGACAAGACCAATTTTGACAGAATCTTCCTCGTTTTTTTCTTCGTGTGAGGGATTATTTAGTCTCCAAGGAGCTACCAGGTACAACATAATCTGGATTTCCTCAGCCTGACACTGATTCATGATTCAAACCTGCTGCAAGTCGAACATTTTCAGAGTTAGGCCTCTTTGCTTCCAATTTGTTTCAGTATGTATTACAAGCCCGTGCACCTTGGCTAGCTTTTCCTCCCACAGCAGCTTTTGATAGCGGCTGACAGACATTGTTTGGCCGGTGAAAGGTGCGCCTCCTCCTAAACGCTGGCTTGCAAAAGGGAGGCAACACTCCTCTCCTGTCCCCTTTAATCAGAGCCAGAGTTGGTTGCATCCTCCCATTCGGATACACGATAATTACCCTTCTCTGACTTCACTTTGAGTCGGGGAGGGACGGGCGCTGACAATTATATTAGGCATGTGTGTGTTTGTTTCCTGCCTGGTAGCTACCTTTTCCCCCCATCGCTGCTGAGTTTGGCGAAGATGCGAGATAATAAGGTGCAGTTATGAGCCTGACTGCAGCAGGACAAACGTTGTTTTTGTCCGTTTGCTGTAAAGAAGAAGCGCAGAGGCTGAGATCAGTGGGTTTTCTGTCTATGGTGCTCAGTGGGAGGAACAAGGCTCTGACACAGCTGGGGCCACACAGTTCAGGTCTGTTTAGGAGAACAATGTGAACATTTTTACATAAATGCATCGACCCTGAGCAGGTTCTGTTGTGTCAAAACAGCCATGTGCAAGGTCAAGACTCTGTGATCGTATAGTCTGGTCTGGATGAACTGAGGGTTTTATGTTGCTTCATACAGTAGGAAGGCACCTATACAAAAGTGTTTAATGAATGCTGAAGATTTCAGCATTAAAACAACTTTAAATTTGATCCAATTTTCACAAATTTCAAACAGTGAGTCAGATTTAACAAATAAACAATCTGTTTGTAGAATCTATGAAGGGAAATGGTCTGATCTTATTTTTACGTTAATAACAAATGATGAGAAGTTTAACGTGACTGAAAAGAATCATCACAGAGATAGATCAAACTTCCAGCCTCCAGATACAAAATGTGAAGCTGAATAAAATCCCCAAAAATCCATGAAAATATGAAAATCGTTCTTGTTTTGATAAATTATTCCTCATCACACTGCAAAACAAATACATATACCAAGAATAAAGTCAAACAAGGCAACTTTAAGTAACTATTTCTTACTTTTTAAAAACAAAACGCCGTTATTTTCAAATATGTGTGTTATTAGAGAGAAATATTAGAATTCTTATGCACTTTAAAATTTGGTCAAATTCCCTCCTTCTTTCACGATTCTCATGTTTTATTCTAGTATCTCACTTGGCAGCAACTGTTGGTGACAAACTGCGAACAGCATTCACGAAGGAGTTTCCAAATAGTATCGAAATGTTTGCGATGGTTCTCATGTCGGTGGAATTTTTGAACCAAAATTTGCAAAACAAATTTGAACCTTTCTCAATTTGATTTCCAGAACAAATGTGAGAAGTTTGAGATATGAAGGCAAGACTGAGCTGAGACTGATTTGAGACAAAAAGAGACTTTGATATTCACTTTGTGTCCAAATAGTAAGAATTTTACAGCTTTTGCAGGAAGTTTGCAACCTATTAAGTTTCACTTAAGTGTCTGAAAATTGAGTGAAAATTTCACACAAATTTGTGCCACCAACAGTTTTCAGCCTAATCTCCACAAAACAATTAAATTCTGACTAATTTAAAAGATCCATGTTGTTTTTTTACCCCTGTGGTATTCAGCATTGAACCATTCCTCACCAACAAATACATCTTTATTAGTCCCTTAAGTTTAATTATGCTCTTTTGATCTAATTTTAGGACTTTTTTGGGTCACATTTATGCAGAAATCCAAAGAAGTGGATAAAGTACCCAGATATTATTTGGTATTATAATGTCATATTGTGTGGAAAGGATCCTAGTAGTTTGTTTGTATAATAAAGCTTTGTGTGCAGTAGAATAGTGCTTACTTCCTGCAGTGCACATGCTGTAGTAGCCATTATGGCTCTTTCTGACTGTGTTGTAGCCCGTAGTGTTCATGCTGTTGACTGTTGAGTCTAGTTAACGTGTGCGACAGCTGTGGTAATGAATGAATAGGACACACTGCTGCTTCTCGCCGTGCTGGGACTCATACAGTAGCTCACAGAGAGCTGTTGTAACCTATAGAAAGGGCCGTATAATAGCAGCGACAGTCTGAGCAGTGTTCCACCAGAACCAAGACAGCACAACTCTGTCTCAGCCATCGCCGTCTGTGGTCGTCATCGTGTGCAGACGAGGTTGTCCTCATCCAGCTGCTGCTGGGTGATGATTCGGGTCACCGCGGGCTGCTCGCGCAGGGAGGGGGGAGGGATCAACGGGGCGATTGTGTCTGGTGCCAGTCAGTTGTAATTAAGAGCGGGATCGGAGGGGGGGTGGACAACACACCAGGACTCGTGGATGGGGATATAAAATCACATAAAAACACACATTCACATAGACACAAACAGGGACGTCCACTCTTAAGCCTCTATAGAGAGCAGCTCACCTGAAAATAATCGCTGCGAGGGGCAGCAGGGGATGCAAATGAGGCCGGAGGTTAGCGTGGGAAAAGTGGAGCAGTGCAGCCTGGGACTAGGTGATCCTCCGGGCAGGGGGCCGGCCTCAGGAGGGGCCTTTGTTTCCAGCCTCCGTTTAAAAATACCCAGCGTGCACCTCCTCCTCCTCCTCTTCTTCATCTCCCCCACTTTTCTCCATCACCTCCCCTGCCCTCCCAGTCCAGGCCAAGCCAGAGAGAAAAGCAGATATATGGTTTGTTTAACAAAGACAGAGGTGTGTGTGTGTATGTGTGTGTTTGTGTGTTTGGTTTGAAACAAACATGTTTTAAGAAATCACAGTGGCAGATGTTTAGACCTTTTTCAGCTGATAATGACGGGGATTCGGCCAATAATAAGCATCTAAATTGACCTGGTTTAGGCTGTGTTGTGGTCCAGAGATGGTTGCCAGATTATCTTGTTTTTGGTGGGTCAGTTTGGGCTTAAATGTGCTGATTTAGCCCTGAATTTGGACTGGATTCTGATGTTAACAAACCTTTAGATCATTTAGGAACAGTGGTGTCCGATCCTAGTCCTCGACAGCCACTATCTAGCATGTTTTAATTGTTTCACTGCTACAACACACCTGATTTAATGGTTGAATTACCAGTTTTGGATGTTATCAAGCTCTGCAGAAGCTATTTAATTACCCACTGACTAAAATCAGGTGTGTTGAAGTGCAGAAACATCTAAAATATGCAGGATGATGACTCTTAAGGAACAGGTTTGGGATGTACTAGACAATCATTTATGCCAAACATTGTGCCAAAATGTTTCTTCTAACCTGCATTTTGAAACCATATTCTCAAAAAATGACAAATGTTTTACTTTCTATCATGATATACCCTATTGTGCTTTAGATTTTCATTTATTTTAAAGCAAAACTTACAAAATAATCTTATTGTTTGTGAGTGGTTCAAACACACGACTTTGAGGAACTCCAGAATCAAAAAAAGTGTCATATTTCCAAAAGAAGCATTTCATTTACTAATTCTTTTCTCTCCTTTTCTTTGCCGGTCCTCCTCCTCCACCTGTGCCTCTTCACTCCAAAGCAGGTAAGCCTTTAACCTCCATCTCTTCATGCATGTGTAAACAGCACCTGTATTACCTCCTTACACGCTCCACTCATCACCTAATACATACGAACGGTGGCAAACATTCCAACCTGATGAAAGCTACAAACATTGCTTTGTGAACAGCACATTCTCATAAATATTCAAGGGGTTGAAGCTGTAAAAATGTGTGTAAGAGGGGAAGCAACCCTCGGAACAAGACGCTCATAGTAAATGTTTCAACCTGTTTTGAGGCTCCACAGCGGGCGCCCCGCCACTGCAATACCTCTCTTAATTATTATTTATTGGCGTTACCTCTGGCCTTCCTCGCCTCCCCTCTCGCCTCCTCTGTCCTCTTTATCTCCTTTCTAAATAATTTCTTCAAATGAGGTGGTTTTCTGTGCTCCGCGCGTGTACGCAGCGTTCAGCCTTCACTCATCAAAGTTTAATCGAAGCCCGCGTTTTAGTTTTTTCGAATAACGCACACTTAAAAAATTTAGATGCAAATTATTTTGCATTATTCATGCGCTTTCCCAGTCCTTGTAGATTTAAACATTTCCGAGGCCACCTTGATTCAAGTAATTACCTAGGCTACAGCCAGCTCTGTCATGAATAAGGTATTTCCTACAAGCAGAGTATGCGCCTGATGAGCTTTTAAAGTGGCTGTACACCGGACTTGTGTATTGCTTCTTCTGCATGAGTGACTGGAACATGCATTGCAATCGCTCTCAGGTGGGGTGGGGGGGGGGGGGGGGGGGGGGGGGGGGGA
>SSNR01000014.1:4703653-4734320 GCA_006937965.1 Callopanchax toddi
GGGGGGTGTAGGAAGCAGCTGGGAGTGACAGCGCTCTCACTTTCATAAACTGAGAGCCTCCAGGTCTTTGTGTGCTGTCTGATTGGGTGAGATCTGTAAGAGTGTGTGGAAATCCAAAAGTTTCAAAAAAAATTCCACTGCATGATGGGTGTTCAAGAGCTTTGGGGGCCTAAAATAACTTTCAATGACTAACTGAGAGGAGAGGACAACATTTAAGCAAAGACATTCTTAGATTTGGTCTTGGGGATTCAACAACGAGCCACAAGTAGCAAGAAATTGCAACTTTTCAACATCTCCATCCATGAAAACAACTTTTTACATGTTTCAAACTGACTTTCTTGTCTATGCGTAATCTAAAAATGGTCATCAACTTTCTTTATAAGGTGCTTGTGCTAACAGAGTTAAGCTAAATGAGAGGAAATGCTGTTGCACATGTGGGATGCTAAGCTAACTATGCTACAAATGAAGTAAAAGGCCTGACATTAGCAACTAACGTAGCTAAATGCTATCGTATTCTCATATCAGGGGATAAAAGTCTTCATCTTTTAATTTTTAAAATAATTTTAACATTTTATGTTCAGTACAGGTGGAAAACCTTCGTTTTTTATTGCTTTCAATCCAATTCCAAGTTTCTGTCTACACTGATTCAAAAACAGCACTTAAACAGTCTGAATCTCTTCGGTTTCTTCGTCCTCTCCTCCATCTCCTCCTCCTCTGCCACCAGCTCTTTGTATCTTTATCCATTTCAGTCAGAAGGATCTTAAAGTGTTTCAGGTTTGAGCAGCTTAATGCTCACCTTTAAGCCGGCGGCTTTGAGATCTTTTTCCTCCTCCTCTTCTTCTCCACCTGAAAATCCTCGTAAATCACACCTGGCTTTGTTGGGCAAACACTTCCCCTCATTCCTTCGGTAAGCTCCCCTAAATGAACGAGATGCTTCAGTTGCGTCACCTTCAGAGGCGAGGAAATGAGCATCAGGTGATAATTAGTTTCTGAAATGTATTTGTGTTGTTTTGGGAGTGGGGAATTTCTGCCCGTCCAGTTGAAGAAAAGGCAGATTTGAGCTTGTGTTTGTGGTCGTGTGATGTTGTTGTACCTTTAACTGCCAACCCTTCAGAGGGCTTGAAACGCGACCTCACCTTCAGCCCAGGACAAAGACGAGGAGTATTGATTCTCAGATCAAAGTTGACACATTATACCCTTCACGTCCTTCCAGTAATATCAATGTTTTTGTTTAAACATCAGAAATTAGCAGGAGAGCGACCCTGAACGCGGTGAGCGAAGAGTGTTTTTCTGCAGGAACGAGGAACAAAGCGAGGTTAGATGGGAAAAATAATGCAGCTGTGGCCTACAAGCAGGGGGAGGAAAAACAAAGTAGTTGACTCGGCGACTCCATCATCTTTACTACCCAGCAGAAGAATTAATATTTAAACATTCTAATAATGTAGCTCGCCTTGCATGCACTTTTAAGCAAAGCAACAATATTTTT
Organism: Callopanchax toddi; assembly: GCA_006937965.1. NCBI lineage: Eukaryota > Metazoa > Chordata > Actinopteri > Cyprinodontiformes > Nothobranchiidae > Callopanchax > Callopanchax toddi. The sequence continues at coordinate 4,705,140 of SSNR01000014.1, forward strand.
CACCTGGGGTAACACAATGATTTTTCTTCCTGCTGTGCACAATTTCCCTTTCTGATGATCTCCTCCAAGCCTCCCACCTCCACGCTGAAGCTGCACACCCCCCCTAAACCCGTTCTGTGATTTCCACCTTATTTTTCTCCCCACACACACACACACAAAAACAAAGAAGAAGAAGAAAATATTCATGGAGATAAATATTGAAATGAATTATCCCTGTATATGAGCAGAGGCCACGGCTGTAGGAATGCACAATGCGTTCCCTTGAGGAGCAAGCAGTGATTCATAAAATCGAACCTGTTTGAGGGGGGTGTGAGGAGGGAAAAGAGAAACAGCAGAGGACAAACTTGGTCTTTTTCAAATGCTTTCTTTATTTTATGCCTCCACCAGTGAGATGTTTTTGCTCTTTATGTGAGAAATATTTGTTATTCCAACTGTAGCAGTGATGCAATTCAAATTGGAACATCGTTTTTCTTTAGCTTGCCTCGTCCTTAGACAGCAAACTTCAATAAAACCAAGTTTTTATAATAAAAACAGATTTAAATCATAAAACCTGCTAACCAATTTCTCTGCTCTTGTGTCTGATAACTTTGACTAAATATTTCATCATTTATTTTAAGGTATAACCTGTGTTTTATCAAACCAGGACAACAAAAGCCAATGTAAACATCAGGGTTTTAGAGAAGCTATCAGGCTAAAATTAGCAAGCAATAGAAAATATGGTGATTTTTGCATTTGGTATATTACTTTATGATCACATTTTTGTTTCCTTTTTGATATAACGTTTGTATATCAGCAATTACAACATGTTGTTATCATTTTGTTTAAGGTTTTTATGGAAAAACACTCATTTTTAGCTGTTTCACTCAAACCGGATTAGTTTAGCTGGGTTAGCTTAAGTCAAATCTGAAAAAAAAAAAAAACATCTCATGACAATAAAGTCTTAAGGTGTTTTAGTTATGGTGTCACAGTAAGCCTTTTTCTCAAGTTTCTTAAATAAAGACGTTTGTTGTTAGCATAGCTATTTGACTCAAACTACTTTAACTTAGCTAGTTTAGCTAGTTTAGCTTGAGTCAAACACTCCAAATTGAGCTCATAAGAATAAAAGTCAATTGTTTTTTAAATTGTAAGGATTTGGTTTTGCTAAAGTTTTTTTTTAGCTTTGAAGCTATTTAGCCTTTTTGGCTAGTTTTGCTAACTTAGCTTGAGTAAAATGGTAAAATGGAGCTCATAATATTAAATTTCTAATGTTTCTACGAAGTCATGATGCCATGTCAAAACTTCTACTCAAGTTTTTTACAGTAACTCTTTGATTCAGTCTACTTTAGCCAGTTTTGTTTTTTTGTAAGTTGAATTAGTTTAGCAAGAGTCAAATGCTACAGAGCAAAAGAACATAAAGATTATTATGACCAGTCCTTTTGACTTTTTTAAACTTAGAATCTAATTTTTAGTTTTTTATTGACTATATTTTTTTCTTTTTTGACTCTTTTTGCTTGTTTTCCTTTAGTCAAATTCTAAAATTGAGCTTGTAAGAATGAAAGCCCAGTGATTTTTCCTCATAAAGTTATTGTAAACCCTTCTCCTCAGTTCACATCACAGCCCCTCCACCAGTTTCCCCATCTGCAGATGTTCTGGAACAACACAACACAACACAACACAAAGCTCGCTATTAGCATCAAAGGTGTAGGTAACTGCTGACTCCCGAGGGAAAAATCCAAACAAATTCACTCTGAAAAGTGGGAAAATTAGCCAACCTGTTCTCACAGGCGCTCGGGTTAGTTTACAGTGTGTGCGTTTGAGCGAGCAGCTGTGAATGCGCCCTGTCAAGCCAAATGCATTACAGATGCCTAAAGGTTTTGTAATTGATCATGAAAATGAATTGCCAGGCGAGCAGGGCTAAATTGAATGACATAAATAAGAGTTATGCATTAAGCCTCGCTCGCTGGTTTTGTTTACGTGTATCTGAGTGCTGAAGGCTGGTGATCTGGAGGTGAGGAGGATGCTCATCTTTTACAGATCACAATGGCATTCGCGCGGCTCCTGCACAGTGTGCACACCTTGTAAACCTGCACACAAGAGCGGGCTTTCTTAAAAGATCATGTCGTAAGCTGATTTCAACATCTTATGCAAGGTGCCTCGCTGGGGAAAGAATAGTTTGTCTGGTGCCTCGGGGCAGAGATTAAAGTCAATGCTAAGGTGTAGAGGCACCTTTGTGTGTGTTAAGACTCCCTTCCTTTGATACATGGTGTAACTGAGTGAAATCCAACAAGCTCACTGTTAAACGGTGCAGAATGGAGCTAAAACCCTTCCCACCCTTTCTCACAGGTTGGAAGGCTTCGGTGGCGGGTGATAGAGTGATATCAGATGTGGGTTTTAATGAAGAGAATGACCAGCTAGTGGCTGCAAAAAGAGGAGTGAAACAGAGTTCATCAGGAATTAGAGAAGTAATGGATTTTATTGGGTTTCAGAATGAGTTTTTGTCATCTCCTGGAGCCACTTTGGGTTTAGAGAAGTTCAGGGAAAGAGCGTGGGCACCCTGTTTCCTTCATTCTAAACAAAAATCCCCAAATCTGCTGGAGACAGATGGCTCCAACACATCCAGGAAACAATACTCAAGGATGCAGGAGAGATGGGACGGAGGAGGAAGTGAAGGAGGGGTGGAGAGGGATAAAACTTCCAACAGGTTTTTAGGGTCCAACAGTCAATAACTTCTAAAGCAACCATGTAAACTTTCAAATCAGGCAAGACAGCATTGCCAAATTTGCAGTTATATGGCTCTGTTACAACAATAAGACCACTGAGGTGTGTGATTATGTATGTGTGTGTGTGTGTTTTCTGTTTAACCCCAAGGGAACACCCTTCTCTCCTTCCCCCTCGCCCCACCTCCAGTTGCTCCGTCCCTCGCAGGAATAAAGGCGGCCAGGAATCACCTTTTAAACATTAATTGATTTCCTCAAAAAGAGGCCCGCGCTGCCACCCAGCATTAAGACCCGAGAGACGGGCCTCCCGTTGGATTGGCCTGCCGCTCCTCATTTGTCTCCCCTCTCCGACGTCCCGGGACATTAGCTCAGGACTGTCAAGAATCCAGTCTAGACTGGGGTCAGGGGATTTAGCACAGTGAAGGTTGAAGCAGATGACTTTCACCAATTAGACTAAATCCCCGGCTAATTTAAGGTACCTCTCTGGTCATATCAACTCCTATGGTGTTAAGTCATTTGTTATTTTGGTGCACGCGTTCAGTAGAGAGCAAAATCATCACTGATTTTAGTTTCTAGGATAAAATCCCTGTCCTGTCCGGCTCCGATAGCCTCCGTGAACACACAGGGAACCGGTCCGAATCCGCCTTGAAGTGCGTGCACAATGTGTTCCCGAGGAATGCAGCGAGACGGCGTGCAGCTATTTCAGTCACCGCGCTGCTAACGTGTCCGGACGCCCATCTGGTCTGAATCAATCAGACCTCGTCCCCACGCCAGCGTCTCCACGGGTCTCCCAGCTGTAACAACACGTCCCGGCTTCACCAAGAGGTCAACTCGGACTTGGGTCATGGGTGACCTGACACCTGAAAAAAGGGAGAACTTTTAAACCTAATTCAGTTCTTTCTTAACCAGTCAAACAAGCAAACCGAGACAGTGAAGTCTCAGTTTTCCAGCAAGCTAAAAATAAAACCCGTTTGATGTTGAAACTGGATCAATGCATCAGCTGGCCTCAAGAAACTCCTCCTTAGTCTGGCTTCAAGTCCAGAACCGTGATAGTAAGACTGTGGCTTTTTTACCCCGACTAGAATAAAACAAACCAGAATCTTTGGATGTCTTTTGGCACTACAAGCGCCCACATTTTCTGCACAAAAATATCAAACTACCACCTTCGTAGACTTTAAAATTATCGCTCAGCTTTGAAAAACCAAAATTTGGAAACGGGTTTCAACCCCTGTGACAGAGGGTTTTGGCGAGCTCGCTGGCCATCAGCGGCGGTAACCATGGGTCAGGGACTCGGCTGCTCTTTTTTAGAGGTGTTTGAGGCAAGTGCAGGTTTTTTTTTCCTCCGATGAGCGCAGAAGAAGAAGGAGGAGGGATGGAGGGAAAGGGAAGGAGGAGGGAGGGAACATTCTGCATGACAATACCTACATCTGTCTGCCGTTTTGTTCTTTGTCATATCAGGGGCCGTCTTTGTGGCAGAGCGCTGTCGTGGTAACAGGAGGTTAGAGGTACGGGGTGGCGGAGGAGGGGAGACTTGTGACTCAAACGCCCCTGTGACACAGCTTTTGTTGTGCTTCGATATTTGATCCTCTTAGCAGTTTGCCATGCCTCCGCCCCCTTAGTACCCTCCACCACCACAGCTACTATTAACACATGCACACTTTCATTTGCTGTTTGTCCACCTTTGTGTTTGTGTTTTTTCACTTTCTCTTCCTCGGATTTCACAAGAGGACCCTTTCCCCTCCTTAGATTGCACCTTTATTGCCATAAAATTGCACATTTGGGTGAAATTTAGTGAAAGTTTGCTTTTTTCCCCTCTCCTTTCTTGCCCTCTTCTCACACTTTCAGGAGAAACAAAGTTGAGGCAGCAGGCCTCTGGAGAGACCATTACAGGCACTTTATTGTTTCAAAGCTGAGGTCATCCTTCTGCTCAGTGTAGCCGAAACAAAGGCCAAGGGTTTATTGCGGGCTCAACTGTGTGAAAGGAAACGCACTTCAACATTGTTTGATTCTTCAGAGATAGCAGGCAGGCATCCCTACCATTTCCTTTAAATGCAGTTTTGTTTTCATTTTTTCAAATTTTCTTTTTTGCACAACGCACCAGTCGAGGTGCTGAGGATGGCAGTTTGTTCATACATGGATGTCAACCTTGGTTTTCTTGACATGTTGGTGGGCATCAGAGCCAGCGAGGAGGAAGGGCGCCTGATGTCAGAACTAGGCAATAATGTTGAGGTTATTGAAGATTATCTGACCCTTTATGTGTGTCTACCACCATAAAACATAAAGGTACTACCTCTCTGTGATCAGAATAAGTAATAATGACTCATCAGACTCCATTGCGGCGGTCACAATGTCAACCCCTTTTGTTTTTGATGCGGTGACCTTGATAATTGTGACGGTAATTACAATAAGTGGCCATTATATTTCAAGGTGCAGCGACCTTCATTATCCAAATCAATTTGAGTCACTATCAATTTGATAATACTCTAAATGCGTGGCTGCATGGAAGATGCACACTCGGCACGGCTGTCTTCTGCCATATAATGGAATGCTGTTATTGAGATTGAGCCGCCCCTCTCTCATCCACGGCGGCAATCAATATTAACAGCTTGTAAAAAGTACGGCAAAGGATTACCCCCTCCTCTCTCCTCACCCCCTCACACGCCCCAAAGAAGGGAGAAAGATGCTTAAAGTACAGCAGTGTTTCTCTTTTGTGAAACAGCAGATTAAAATGTTAGCAAAAAGTCATTTTTGAGTATTTTATTTAGTGCTGAAGCTATCATATGTCATATTTGAGGTTTTCACTCACTTTTGTGTTATCTGTGTCTTTGTATGGTTGCAAAAGTGAACAGTGTGTCCACTTTACACTAGACAATCCCTATTTAAAATTTACTCTTTCATTTCTGACCAGTCAGAGAAGGTGGAGAGGTTTTAAAGAGTTAGCTACTAAAGCAAAGCATTTTGGCTGTATTTGTTCCTGAAATGTATAGCATGGGTGAAAAATATAGGGTTTGAATAAAAAACTTTGTACAACTATACAGGTAGACCCCAAAATATTTGATACATTGACAAATATATTAAAGATATTGACAAATATTTAAAAATTTGTCTCTTTAAAACCCTAAATACAATACAATATGGTATTATACAATATATGATATGATATAATACGACATGATACGATGTGATACAATATATGATACGATACGAAGCAATGTGATACGATATGATTTGGTATGATATGATTTTGGTATGATATGATATATGATATGATACGATACTAAACGATGTGATACCATATGATATGATATGATATGATATGATATGATATGATATGATATGATATGATATGATATGATATGGTATGACATATGATACGATATGATACGGTACAATGCGATGCGATACGATATGATACAATATGATATGATATGGTATGGCATGATACGACACAGTAACATACAATATGGTATGTTACAATACAGTGTGATACAATACGGTATAATACAATGTATGGTGCAATACGGTATGAAACAATCGAAACAATACAATTTGATGCAATAAAATACAATATGTTGCATTACGATATATGATAAATGTAGTGATACAATATCATATAATACAGTATGATACAATACTATTTCAAAAAATACTATTTGATACAGTACAATACAATACAATAAGATACATTAAATATGCTTTTAAATATGGTACGATATGATACAATCACAATGTGATGCAATATGATAAATGCTATGTTTTGCCATGCAATCAAATATGCTACAATACCCTATGATGTAACACAAGATACAAAATATAAGGTACAATATGGTTTTTAACTTCATAAAATGTGTTTTGCACAGTTTCAAAAGCTACTTTCATGAAAGACCATAAATAAATGGATAATTAATCAGAATAGATGATCATAGATGTTAGATGATCATCTTTTCAAGCAGAGAGTCATTTTAGATGACGTTTTTCGGAAAACAGGTGTATCTATTTCCCCTGCAGGTGCAGATTTGTTCACCTTTTAACTAAAGTTTCCTTTTAGAACTAAATGTTAGCCAGAACTGACTCGCTGAGATGGTGATTGCTCACTTCAGCTTCACTCTGGAGGTTTGCCAGGCCTTGGAGGGCTCGGGGAGATCTGTATTCATGGGTTTAACCGCGTTAGGGGAATAAAAGCGGGGACTTGGCTCGTGTTCGCGATCCACCTGGATTTTTGTGACCTCGGCTTGAAAAGGAGCAGGCGTCCTGGCGAGGGCCTATCTCCTGTCCCTTTAGAGCCAAGCCGCAGCGCAGCCTGACAGATTAGGGTGCTTTACAAGCCTCTTTATGCTACAGGGAAACACATCCCAACAAAGTGCGGGGCTGTTAAATCGCGCACCTGTATTGTGCTGCAGGGAAAAAAAAGTGCAAACCCGGCACTTTTCCCTGGCCTTGTCCAGCAGCAATATTCTGAGCTTATTAATAAAAAACAGACAATTGTTTGGCAGGTCTTTTGATGTATGTGCCTATTCGCAGTGTATTCCTCCCTCCTTTTCTGACAATACATGGGAGAGATTGTTTTTCTGAAACAGACCTCCCCCGCCATCCTCCAGCTGAATCAACGTACCCGGCCAAGGGGATGATTTGTGAGGTACCTGACATGATTTACTGTCCCGGAGACTCATATTTAAAAAAAATAAGGGTAAATGCTATTGAATGGACTGCTGATTTAAATAATCTCAGTCATGATCATGCAGAAAACCCTTTCCCTTTTACGTTGTTTAAAAGAATTTTGTCTAAATTTGCATTACTTTGGATCAACAGCAGCAGACTTAGATGACTGTGTGCAGTCGGGGCAAGAAGAAGAAGGGGAAAAAAAAACAACAATTATTTCAGTGACCTCATTGTCATCTGCTGGAAAAATGTGTAATTAGCGCGTGTTTACAAGTCTGGCACACCTGCAGCTCATCTTTCGCTGTAATGTTTGCCTTCAAGAAGCCAGGCGGCTGCCAGCCACTGTCACCGGCTGCCACCGAGACGAGAGACAAATAACAAGAGAGAGAGAGGGGTGAAGTAGGAAAAAAAAGAGCGCCATTCTTCCAGATATCTGACTGGCTTAATGCAGTCGTTGCTGCGCATGTGAAGAAATGGGCATTTACATGGGTATACAATAGAGACTACATTACTTACACAGAAGCCTCATTATATCCCCGACGCCTACCTTCTGCCCCGCGCTGGTTTACTCACTACTAGCTCTTATTGTTGGGGTATAATGGCGCTTGGGCATTTCTGAAATTCCCTCATTATTCAGCTTATTAAGGCTGCACCAACTCGATAATCGTGCCGCATTTTGTGTCAAAGGGGGCGACTGTGCTGATTTGCCACATTTGAAGGCAAGACGAGGCTCAATCCTTCAGGAGATTGCTCCGTTAATACAGAAACGCCGAGTCGAACCCGAGGCAGAGAGCACCTGACAGACAGCCGAGCCCATTTGGATGCTGTTACAGCAAACAAGCTGTTTTGGTGTCGGGTTGTTCTCGGTGCAGACCTGCACTCTTTGAGAGAAAACATGCGAGCGATTTGACTGGATGTCTGTCGAGCTGAAACGCTGGTAGGTTTTGGCGATCAGAGGCGATTGTCCTAGGTGTGTCACTTCTGCTAATGGTGCTGTCAGCGAATGAGAGCGGCTGAAAGGGAATGTCAGAGGAGAAGATACAGATTTTAAAATAAAAGCGGACTATTTACCACGTACATTAAAGGAGCATACGCTCTTAGAGCTTTGAGGCCTCTGAATCAGAAAATGGGTCACAAAGAAACAATTGCCAGTTGTCGCACAAAGAATGATTTCCTCCTTCTCTTTTTTTCCACATGCATTGAGTTTAATTATTGTGTGAAGCGCTTAAGCTCCCGTTGGGTTGAAGCATCCTGTCTCTTTTTGAAGAATATTCAGGGGCGGTTCAGGATGCCAAGAATCTGTGGCCGCCTAGGGCTGGTCGAGGCTGCATTTTGCTATGTGACATGTTGTCATATAGAGGGGGAGGAAAGGGGGGGAGAAAAATCAATTGGCAATTAAATGATACACCTTGTGAGGATGACAAGAGGCATTTGGTTGCACAGGAAGGAGTGGGTAGCGAGGGGGGCTTTGTAATGAAGGCCTAATGACTATTCATAAGCGATTTTCAGTCCGCTGATCCACTCGACTGGGAAGCTCTGCCCCGGAGAGTCGCTGCTGTCACTTTCCTTCACCTCAAAAAGGCGCCGCGATCGACGGTGTAGGATGTGAGCGAGAAATTACCCAGAATTCCGCCCAGGGCCTGTCTCAGGTCACATCCAGGCGAAGGAGGGAGTTGAGCATCGGAGGATGTGTGTGGGGGGGGGGACACGCATCTGGTAGTGTATGGGTACCACCGGGGGACAAGAAACTCCAAATCAGGGAACTCCGGGTTGGTCTTTGTTCTTCTTCTCTGCCCGTATTCAGAGTCGGCCATCTGTAGGTCAGATTTACAGCCTGGCCATGAACTACGTTCAATAGGTGATAAATCTACCAGGAGTGAATGGGACTGACCTTTCACTCGGTCACTTCCTGCTCCGTCCTGATCCGCACACAGCTTAAAGTGTCTCTTTGATTCTCCCGTATCGCGCTCGTCGTCCATGCCCTCGTTGTGTATCCATCCGCTGTCCAAACACGGCATTATCTGTCTTTTATCTCCTCGGGCGTCTCACCTTATCTAAGGTAAATACAGTAATGTGCTTATTAGGCTCTGCTTCATGGCTACTTGGCAGGCATGTTTGCTCAGTAATAAGAGCTTGTCGGGGGAGACGGGGGAGCATGTGGAGACATTCTGCTTCCCATGCAGCTCTGTAGTGCAGTAATTGAATAAGTCCTGAGTACCTGAGCCCACGTGGCCTCCATCCCTCTGATTCTTTTCCCTTTTTTAACCTCAGCTGCAGGTGGCGCTCCGCCAAAACGTCTATTACATAATTAATCTGCATTGATCATCTGGTTAGCACATGAATCAAGTTTTCAGCCCCCCCTCCTTCCTCTCTCGGGGGGTAACGTGGAGCTGAGGCAGCAGAAGTTCACCAGACAATGTGGTGGCTTTTCGAACTCGAGGTGAGAATTCAGGCTCGGTTCTTCACGAGGTTACAAGTTGACTCGTTAAATAAAGGGAAACTCAGAAGAATCGGTTGGGTCCCGAGTGGATCCCTCCCCGAGGAGATGTTAAATACGCTTTTCTGCATCTATTTTCTTATTCTGAACCGTCTCAAGACCTAAAACGAGGCCAGGTTTCCTCTCTTTATTTTCAGCTTTCACCACGTGCAGTAAAAGTTTAAAAATGGCAGCGTATATTGTGCCATAACCTTTTATCACTCTTTTATTAGAATAATTTAGCGGTGGAACATTAGTTAAGAGAGCGAGACGTTTCCTCCCGGCGTCAGCCAGGTTTAAACTGAGACCTGGACGTTACGGAGTGAATCACAGCTCAAATACTGCTTGGCAAAGCAACTCCTGAACGGACCTCATCAGCAGAAAAAAAACCCGCTGCTGCATTTGCTGTTGCAAAATTTAGCAGGAAATTTACAAATCGAGCCGCCTCTGTGCTGGAGATAAAGTCAGGAGGAGGTGGTTCTCTATAATGGAGGGGAAGGAGGAGGAAGTGAGACGAGGGGATCAATGCCTGGTCTATCTCATGCAGACAGGTGTGTGAAAAAAACACTCGTCTAACGGGGTTGCTTTAGTCTTTTAATGAGAGCCATTAAGTCAGGTTTAGGGTTTCATTTCATCCTGAGTTTTATCAGCCTTTTAGTTTGTCTTCTGAACGTTTTGGGAATTTGCATTTTTTTGTCTTTTTTCCAAGTCTCACTTCTAGAAGTCTCTTTAAAAAGGTAGAATAAGAATGAACTTGATCATTTTCATTAAAAACTGTAGATTTTGAGATGGAAGAAAAAATTTAAAAGGACAAAATTGAGAAAAAGATTAAGGATAGAGGAAAAAGTTAAATTGATTCCAAAGTTAGTATTTAGACAATTTTATCCACTTCTTTATTTGAATTTTTATTTCCTTCTACAAAAATAGATTTTGACTTCTTTCCCATCATTTTGTCTGTTTTTTCTCTAATTTTGACTTTTTGAAATATTTTTTCAACTTTTCTCTGAAGTTTTCAACATTTTTACTTGAACCTCAAAAGTTTGACTTCCTTCTCCAAATATTTGACTTTTTTCTACATTTTAACTTTTAAATAGTTTCAATTTTGATCACAATATTTTTACGCAAGTTTTGATATTAAGACTTTATCCTCAAAGTAGTGTTTTGACTTTATTATTGACATTTCAACTGTATTTTTCAAATAGTGTTTTGACTTTTTTCGGCATTTGACTTTTAAAAAGAATTATGACTAATTCTCAAAATATTATTTCAGGAGGATTTCAACATTTAAACTTTAATTTTCATTCACAAGCTAACATTTGATATTTGTTGTCAACATTTCAGCTTTAGGAGCTAAGATGAGAACATTAAAAGTTTTTTCTAAATAGTGTTTTGACTTTTTGTATTTTCTTTTTCAAATTTTCAGATTCATTCTTGAGTTGTTGTTTTACTTTGACTCAATCTTGAAAACTAGGAAATACAAAATGTCTCCATTTTCCTCTGATGGACCCTAACACATTGTCATATTTTACCTTTTAAAACCCCAAAACGCCATTTTTAAAACTAATCCATCTCAGAGCATAGAGATCAATAATAGATAGAACTAATTCTACTTGTTTTAGCCTCAAAAATAAAAAGATTTTTTAAAATAAAATCAGCATGAATATTATTTTCCATTTAAGATTCTCCCTCCTTAACCTCCTGAGTTTTCAATCAGGTGCATAAGCATTAAACTCCTGTTAAATGTCCTTTTATCCTCCTGTTCTTGAGGGATGTTGATGTCCATTAGAACCAGGCCCGATGTTCTCACTTGGTTTAACAAAATTAGACTCAACAATAGTCAGAAATGAGCTGATAAAAGGCAGATTCTTGTGGCGAGAGAGAGAGAGAGTCGGCTTACCTCTCCACTCTCAGGGGCTCGGTCGGGGTCAGCCGTCGGTGTAGCTGAGTACTTTTAATTGAAGTAGCAGGGCCGTCATTAACATTGCTATCATTATTACAAAGCGAGCGCTTCGGATGATACTTTTGTCCCCAGCCGCCGCCGCTCCGACCCCCCCGCCACCCCCAGACACCCGCACATCATTATGCGGTGGCATCTATCAGATACTGGCTTAATTAGGGCCTGTACAGCACATTAGGCAAGGGGAGTAGCCAAGCTCAAATATTTATAAGGTTGAGTATATTTATGATCTGTGTCATAATCCCTTATTGGAAGACATTTTTACAAAAGCAGACCCCTGATCCGTTCTTCCCCTCTGCATATGCAACTCTGAATTATTTTAACCCATTTTAGACAATCCTAAGACAAAAAGCCGAGTGGCTCGCGTGAAGGAGTCTAAAGATGCAACAAGCGTCCCTGAAAAGGAGATTAAACTAATCAGCAGCAAGTTTTCTGGAGCTGAACTTGTACCTGTTGAACTCTGATTGTTATTTTCTTTCCCTTCTATCTGCAGGCACACTGTGCTCTTGGCTGCAGCTCAAACATTCATCTTATGCTCCTAAAAACAGGGAGAAAACCCCACAAAAAGTCAAACAGATGCAGCAAAATGATCTTCGTTAGAGGCTTTTATTTTCCTAATTTGCCCATCTCCTGAGTGTCATGAGGTTAACACTCTTGCTATTTTTAGTCGGCGCAGAGAGAGCAGGTCTAAGTGGGAGTGAATGGTACTTCTGCCTTTACTGAGCCCCCCACCCCCCCAGCCTCCCTGTGATAACTCCTCTCGTCTGTTTTTGTTCGGTTGAAGGTATCGTCACCGTCGAGAGCCCTTTCCTTTCTACTCTAACTCAGGCATCTCTTCTTTTTAAAAGTCTCGCCTTGGGAGAAACCACAAGGGTCATGTTTATTTCAAACACAAAAACACACGCCTGTCCTTGTCCTCAGCCTCCTCCCCCCCTCCCTCCCCTCTCAGAGAGGAGGGGGAGGCAGGTAAGAGTGGGCTGCAATTAGAAAGGGCTTAAGCTTGACTTATTTTATCATTTCAAAGAGGTGAAGAGGGTTTATTGAATGCGCATTAAGCAGGAATTATTTTTAACGGTTCCCTTTTTTTCTTAATAATAAGAATGACAAGCTTTTATTTTGAAAAACACTTAAACAGAGCAAAGGGTAGCTGTAAAAAGGAGCCAAGAGTCAGACTGAAAACTTCTCATCCACCACCTCCAGCATCACAAACACCCCTAAACATCTCTGATGGGGTCAAAGGTCAAAGCTAGCAGAATCTTAGCTGTAACCTACAACCATTTGAGTGATTCTCTGAAGGAAAAGTCTAAAAACCAGTGGAGTCGAGGGGTGTAGAGTGTTGGCTGGCTGCTCAGGTGGGGGTTGGTGGAGGGCTGGGGGTGTAAGTGAGACGGAGTCGCCCTGTGTGGGAGGCTGCTGCAGCGTTTCAGGGCGAGTCACAGTTGGAGTGTGTTAGGGGTTTTTATGTTGTTTTGCCGTATGTTGCCAGAACATTGTGTCAGAGCGACAGAGGGAGGGGAAGGGAGGGGGGAGGGGAGGTGTTGAGTCATATTTTGGTTACAGCTGATGTTGGTATCCAGACGACCTCACGAGTGATGTCAGGCTTCAAAAAACTGGAGAGGAGAGGTTTTTTTTTATTGGACGTTTCTGGTTTCAGGGAAGTTATAAAGAAGCATGGTTTAAGAAACAATATGGAGGTTTAAGAAAGCACTCGTTTGGAATGACTGGTATTTTCAATGTTTACGTCTGTGTTTATGGATTTTAATGAAACCCTCAGAAACTTATTCCTGTTAACTTTTGGAATCCACCCGTTTCAAGATGGCCGCCACAGCCAACTAACCCTAAAAATGCCAAAATAGTTAAAACTCTGAATTTTACAGCTAAAATTTGGTGTCATTGTAGCTAAGTGTCAATAACAACACAAACTTTTAAAGAGTTAATAAAGGTTTAGGCAGTTTTTAAGCACTGTTTATAAAGTTAAGCAGCCAAGAAATAGGACACTATCGTCCTTTCTATTATTAAATACACTGTAACTGTTTATTTATGTTTATAAAGTGTTAAACTGTGTTATTAACTATTAATTAGCTATTTATAAGGGTGTTAGCAAAACCACTAGATTGGTTTTGACGAAACTCTCAAAAAGAATCCATTGGATCTACTACTGGAGTCACCTTGAATCAAGATGGTCGCCACTGCTAATCAACATTAGCAAACACTTAAATGCCTACAACTCAGTTAGCTTTAAAGATATCGAGCTAAGATTTGGTGTCATGGTAGCTAATACACACCCTTAGTGATTACAGATTGATTGAGATTTTGTGATATTTTAAGTTATTTAATTTTAGGATTTGACAAAAATTGGTAAAACTTTGGCATTAAAGGTGGTGAGAGAAGTATATCTCATTTACTGTAATGAACTTTGCCAGATTAAGACATTAATTACATGTGTAGTGTTGTTGGGTGGTGGTATAGGATAAATATGTTAAACTTGGTCAAGCGAAATAGCAATGTAAGTCAATCATGACTTGAACCAGATCTTTCTGAATCTTCATCCTGTTCATTGGTTTATATTAAAGTAAACAACAAATTTTTGGAGTGTTTGTTGAAGTTGCTAACAGGCATTAATGTTAAAGTGAGTGTTTATAGTTTTTGGTGTAGAGGTAGTAGTAACACTGTCCGATTGTGTGCTGGACCTGCTGCCCTGACACCAGATGAAGGCAGACAGCCCACGGGCAGCACTGTGGGAGAAGCCCAGCTGCTCCTCTTCCTCCTCCTCCTCCTCTTCTCCTCCATGCTAGTTAGCGTAGGAAGGAGCGCTCACATGAGTGTGTGTGAACGCTGCAAGCCTTTGGCCAGGTGGTTGGTGGTGGGGTCTCGCTTTTATTGATTTTCGTTACTTTTCTGACAAACATCCTCCTCTTTGTTTGGCCACTGAGCGAAGCAGCAGCAGCAGCAGCACGGTGCAGCTCTGGCCTGAGAAACCTTTGCCTCCTCTCTGCACTCCCGCCAGAGAGCTAACACATTATTATGCATTTTGCTTTATTTTACTGCATCAGTTTGGAGTGATTTAAAGGTTCTGCAGGGATCGGTACCTGGGTTTTTTTCCCTCCTCACGCAGCTCAGTCTGTTAAAACCGCTCTGCTAGATTCAGGGTCTGTTTATCCCAGAGGGAAATTTAAGTGTCAGCAAGAAGGAGGGACGCGATAAATACACATTATGTCTCTGAAATTGAGAAGATCCGAGCTGTAACTTTCCCCGTAAAGGCTCATTTGCTCCAGTATTAAGTTTTTTGAAACGCGCTCTAAGTGTCGTATATTCACCCTTTCATATCTGCTCAGGAGACGGCGCTTCAGGAAACCCACCAAGGTGTCCGCTCGCTCACTGTTCCAGCCCTTCAACCTGTCACACACACTTTTGTGACGCCAAATCCCTCTTTTCATTTCTCTCCTCTTCAGCACAAATATATTTTTTTCCCTTCTCTTTTATCAAGGACAAACCTGAACTCTGTGAAAAACGCGCGCACATTCAGGGCAGGGAGATCTCCAGGGCCTGTCATTTTACATTTACATTTTTGCCATTTAGCTGACGCTTTTATCCAGGGTGACTCGCAAGGAGGGCAACAGCAGCCGACTAAACCTGAAAATGTAGGTGAAGGCACGCGAGGAAGAGTTGTTGTTTTAAAACTCTAAACGTGTCAGAAACAACACACTTCTTGTTCTCGTTTTAATCTTTTATGAAGCCATTTGGAATGAGTTTTAAGCAATTTTTCATGCCAGAAAAGAAGATAGCAGTGAGTATTGTGAGCCTCCCCACCTGGCTGTTTGAATTATTCAGGCGTACAGGAAGTAGATCGCAGGTTTTAAAGGCCAAAATTGCTTCATCATGCTCAAGTGGAAGTATGCATAAATTATTTAGCTCAACCTGAGAAAAATCTGATGTCTCCCATGTGTCTCGCTCTCGAAACTTTCAAATTCTTATGCTTTTTCTACAAAAGTTAAACTTGTGAGGGGGTGTTTTTTGTACTTATTAAGGTACCAATGCATAAATATTGACTATTACTTTTTTGTTTGCAACATTTGTCCATTTTCATGGCCTGTAGCTCGAAAAAACATGCACAAAAGACAGACATTTTCTCATAGATAACAACAAAATGTTGGTAAACCGGGTGAGAAAGCGTTGTCTCCTCAGGCAGACGTCACAGTAAAAACATCATTGAGACGTTAAACAGAGTTGGGCTACACCTGACTGAATTGGTATTTTACTATCTTTGATATTTTTACACAATCACAGTTTATGTTTAATGATTTTTGAAGGTTTTTCCTCAGAAGGTTAAACCTAGAGTTTGATGATGTCACACGTTTAACTTTTCAGCTGTCAAAATGTTCAAATCTTTTGCAAACAAACTCGTCTTACTCCCACAACCCTAACACATCTAATACAATTTATACATCAAAACGTGCACATTTTTGTCCCCTTTCATTCGCTGTGTCTCTCGCTGCTGTACGACTCATGATTTTCTCTCAAATCTCATCCGAGTGCAGAGATAAGTTTCGCTACTTCAACAGTAACTACAGTAAGTTGTGACTTTTCTCCCCAAAACTGTAAGTGAGGGGTCTGTTTAACTTGTAATTTCTCTCACATAAAACACAGTAGAAACGTCAAAATCCACACGTGCGACCATCAGTGCTTTCTGCTGCTGATCGTTTAAGTAACTTTTCAATGTGACTTCTAGTTTTCACACAGCAGATGTTTGTCTGAGGCTTTAGTTTTAGTCGTCTTTCCACTCAAGTTTACTGTCTGGGAGTGAAATTCAAAAGTTTGGTTACCACGGTGATGTTAACGAGCTACTTTAATGAGCCACTGGTGGTTACCACGGTGACCCTATTGAGTCACTGGCAGCAGCATTAACATTTCTGTTTATCTTGGTTCTCTTCTTACATGTTTCCTGTTGAAGTTGGAGTTTTTGTCAGTCAGTTTTTAATGTTCTAGTTGAATTTACCTGTAAATTGTGGTTATTTTAACTCTCCACGTTTATCTCACAGACACACACATCTGAAACGTCTCCGTCTTTCCAGAATCCTGGAATTTCTTTAACTCCTAATTGTTTCTCTCGTCTATTGACTGCTTTATTCATCCACTGTTCCACATAATGGGAGATAAGTCTCTTCACACCGTCGAGCACCTTCCTCGTTTGTCTTGCGCGCTAACACACATGCACTCACATATATCTGTGTACAAACATGCCTCCCCCTCACCCTCCCTCCACTCTCTGACACATAAGACACATCCACACAAACAGCTCTGGGCCTTGGGCCTACTGTATGGCACTCTTATCTACAACTCACAGACTTAGCATTATGCCATCAACAAGCTAGTGTCTCCCAGACGCCACTGATCTCCTCTCAGGTTGGACTCCTCTTCATAAATTGATGCTAATTTAGCATTGCTAATCAAATAGGATGGTGTCTTTTTTAAATAAATTGCCATATTCGTTCGGTGTCAGAGGTCCTTTCTCACACAGGCAATATTGTCTCTTTTTTTCTTTTAATTTGCTGCTCGTGTATGCTGTGAATATTCCCACACTGTGCATAATGTAATTAAGTATGACCAATGCTACGTGGGCAGCCGTCCCAGAGCCAGTCAGCCAACTCAAAATATAAAACCTGAAGAGATTTGCCCCAACGAGCTCCGCAGCGTGGAGCTGGAAAGCCGTTGCAACACTTTCTAGGTGAATATGACCAAAGGTTTCTAACAGATGTGGCTGATTACAGTAATACACGTTCAACTCATGCAAGATTTCACAAATGATATTTCTTCCATCCAAAGCAACACAGAGGTCAAGGAATCGAGACAGTGCTGGTGAAACGGCTCCTCTTGCTTAAGAACAAAATAGAGAACAAAGTTCATCAGAGAGGATGTTTCTCTCCATCTGGAGGAAAAGTGAAAGGGTGACAACTGCTTCCTGTTGCAAGGAAGTAGTGTTATACATGATCTCTGCCATGTAGCTGCAGAGAAAGAACTCGGATGTCATGGTTGCGAGTTTTAGGCTCCTGGAGAATTTAAATCTTTTCATCCAAATGGTTTCCTAACTGGGAAAGCAGTGAGAGTCACAGAGTAACAACTCGAGGAATCCCAAAAGGAAACAGCTGCATGGACATGGTGTGTGTATGAGTGTGTGTGTGTGTGTGTGTGTGTGTTTTGTACAGGCCTGCATGCATGCAGACTGCCAGCATGTGTTTTCCCAAAGCTTCTGTGTGATTATGTGTTCTTATGTTTCTGGGCCACATGTTCTCACAAAAATTCTCCCAAACATCCAGCTTGATTTTCTTTCCTGTCTGAGACCCAGGTGTTGGGGGCTGGTTGGGGGTTTGAGTTGAGGGAATCCAGTCAGGTGTAGAGTCGGTTCCCATCTCGTCAGCTGTTGTTCTGTCAGTCCAAACCGGGCTCGGGAGAGATTTCAGGGCTTGGATTGTAGATGTGGGGCTGTCTCTTCGTGGAGAGAATTGCTTCTCAGGATGACGAATGATTAGTGGTTATCTGGGGCAGGATTTGATTCCTATGAGGAAGTCAGCTGACAGTCAGCTCCAGCTGAGTCAGGTAACTCTATCGGAGGGTGTATTCACAGGAAATGAAGTTGCCAGCTATGGTTTAACCCCTCCTTCCTCCACCTCCTCCCCCCTGTGAGGGCCCCATCAGGACTAACCTAATCCGCTCTGTT
This sequence comes from Callopanchax toddi, assembly GCA_006937965.1. Taxonomy (NCBI): domain Eukaryota; kingdom Metazoa; phylum Chordata; class Actinopteri; order Cyprinodontiformes; family Nothobranchiidae; genus Callopanchax; species Callopanchax toddi. Next base: position 4,723,643 of record SSNR01000014.1, read on the forward strand.
AGGGGCAGATTAGGATTTTGTTTAATTGGAGATGGGCTTCACTGACAATCGTGCAGGTGTTCTGATTGGGCTCAGCTCAGATAGAAGAGAAACGACGTTTCCTTTGAAAAATGTTGCCGTTTTAGCGATACTAAGGGTATCTAAAGGTCTAAAATGATCCGACTTTGAAACAGATATTGGCAGGGAGGAAATCTTTCTAATGAAGAGGGTTATTGCCCAGGCTGAGGATTCTGACACATTAACCGCTGGGTTGACTTCAAGCCCTTGTCCATCTAATGGCCCCTTGGCTTCTTGGGTTCCTGTTGGAAGCCAATTTGTAGTAGTGACGCCGAGGTGGGTGACGCCGCTCACAAGCCACATTCAGGGAGAAGAGTAAAGGTGTTAAAGCCTGATTGGTTGCTCTCCGCGGTGCAACGGGCGGCTGATTGTCACACCGTGAACACATGTTTCTCAAATGGGAAAATGTGTAGACATTGCCCCCCCCCTCCCCTTTGCACGCCACCATGCCCTGAACAGATAAGAGAATTTGAGAGTTACAGTCACATTAGAGGAAAGGTTGAGAGGAGGGAGAGAGATGTTTGAGCTGAGATATTCCTGTGTCGCAAGAGTAAATAATTTCTCCCCATGCTAACGGTTCCCCATGGGATCAATTAGCTGCCCATTACCATAGATACAGAGTTTCATTACGCAACAGCTCGCTTCGAAATTTTGAGTGGAGGGAGGGCGAAGAAGACGAGGGAGAATGTTTAAGGTTCTTGTCAAACTTCACCTCTGGCTCGAACGAGCGTTGCAGGAGACCCCGGCAAGTCGTCCGGGTCACGAAAACAACATGAAAACATCTCTGTCAGCCACTCTGTTTTCATTACCTGAAACAACAAACAGAGGAGAAAAAAGAAGAGACGGGGAAGGAAAGAGTGAGTGCTCCCCTGGGGCGCCATTTACTTCCTGTGCAGATGAGAAGATAGGTGTAAAGAAGGACGACTTGGCTCCTGAGATTGAGTTTTCGGTCTTTTCTTTTTCCTAATCTTCATTGATGTGACTATGTATCGTTTGGGCAAGCCAAGACTGCATTTTTTATCTTTTCACCTCAAAATAATGGACACTTTAAAGCATTTCATTGTGTTTTATTCTGTGCTAGAGATCAGCAGTACTAAAGCTAGAGGTTTAATAGATGAATTGTGCACCAACTCTTGCACCAAAATGTTGATTTTTTAGTGTTGGTGATAGCCTTAGTACGTCGTGAGTCATTGGCATGATAAAATAGGATTTTATGGAATGTTTCTTGAATATTTCATTGATTTTGTGAACTTTCATGTCCTGGAATTGTCTTTGTCTGGATGGTTTTGCATTCTTGTAATGTTTTTTCTAGTTTTGGGGTGTCTTTGACTCAATATTTATCAAAGAAGCAAAAAAGTTTTATCTAAATTGCGAAACTTTTCATTTAAAAAAAATGCTGAACCAGACCACTGCATTCAAAAATTGACTGGGCTACAACAACACATTTAGAAAAAGGTACTTTCTAACATGTATCTATGCACTAAGTCCTGTGAATATACTCTGTAATTGCTACCAGTTGTTGTCAAAACTCTCTGTGCAACACTATTCGTTGGAAATAGCCAACCAGCCTGGACTTCAGGCTGTGATTTGTGTAGGGCGGTCCTGGTTGGTTTGTCTTGTCCCCTTGAGCAGCCCCGTCAGGCTTGTCCAACTCCCACTGAGATCAGCGATGCTAAAAATGTATGCAGCGAGAAGACTTTGGATAAAAATGCCCACCAACTGGCTCGTACTATGTTAACTACACTTGAGGGAATTGTCCTGCAATAACATCCACCCGCCGGAGGTTCTGCATGAGTCCTTCTCTTCTCCAACCACAAGGAAGAGAGCATTGTTTTGCAGCCCCGCCCTCGCCGGCCTGAGTTGCTGATATTTTAACTAAGGTGATGATAGCCCTGGTTGTTTTCTTCTGAAGGGGGCGTTCCCCTTTCCCACCCCCACCCTGTCTTCTGCTACCTCTCCCGTCTGTGGGAGCTCGACTTTTTCAACTTCTTCCCTGTGATTTATGACCTCTCCATCAGATACATCCCATGGGTCCCTCTCCTGTGCACACAGCAACTCCTGACTAAAATGGATTAGGTGCAGTTATCCGCAAATGGATCCTTCACTACCCTGCCCCAGCTAAGGTCTGATTGCAAAGGTGGAGTGGGCCTAAGTGTCTCGCTCTGATCCGTGGCGTCTCTGTTTGCCCGCCGTAATTACCTGTTTTGAATAAGTTAATAGCCATAGGAAACCCGTTTGCCAGGGATGAAAGGGACAGTATCTGGTGTTCAAAGCGATCTGAGGGTTTCAGCCACGCTGGGGTGTGTGTATATATGTGTGTGGGAGGGGGATACTTTCCCTTCATGCACTCTCGAAAGGGAAGAAAAAAGTTTCCTTATCAGGTATGTACTTTAAAGGATCCCACTGCTGGAAGCGCCACTGTCTTGGGGAAAGGCAGAGAGAAAGATGAAAGGCTTTTGTTAAAAGTGACGCTTAGCCCAGGTTTCCTGTGCCTTGCCTAGACTCCCCCTGTCCCTCCCCGCCTGAGCGCTCGCCTCTCTTCCTCCCACTTTTGCCTTCTCTGACTCGCAAAGCTGTCTTTGAGGGGGGAAAAGTAAACCCTTCTTGCCGCCTGCCGGTGTTAGATTAAATACCGAGATGGCGACAGGAAAAAGGCAGGGAGGAAAAACAAAAAAAAAAAGAAGAATCCTGCTCAGGGGGTTGACTGGCTTGCTGGGCCGGGGTGAGGGATGTTGGAGGGGAGCTATCAGGTTGGCGGCGGAAACTGCCAGTTAGTCAGCAAGACTCCCAATCCGGTGTAGTCCAAACATGCCGCCGCGGGTTTTCGATGACACGTTAATCTGTCTCAGGGTTGATCTGAAACAGGGAGCTCATCTCTTTCCTTCCTTATCACGCTCACATAGCAAACCCAATGTGTCAGAGGCTATAACTAAGTGAAACCCTTGTAAGATTGCTTTATTGAGCGCACAATTCATAGCTGAAACGTCTTATTTGGGTTTAAGATCAACACATTTTTTTGAGTGCAAATCATTTGCTTCTTAGACAGGAAACTAAAAAAGAGAGGACTTCCGGGAACTGTGAAAATCTGAGACCTGTGAAACCCTTTGGGGCTCCTTGAGCCACTGAGACAGGGTTTCTGAGGGATATGAAGGAAGTATCAGGAAACAATGAGTGCAAGACTCCCCGTATGATCTAAAACGCCTCGGCTTAGCTGCCCTATCTCTCCGTTTTCCTGCTCTGTGTCTGCCCTGCCAGCCTGACTAATCAGGACTGCAAGAAAAATGCTAATGGCTTTCATGCAGTGACAGTGCCCTGGCAGGTTTGTAAGCGCTCCGCAAGGGAGAGAGAGAAAAAAGCAGCCGGAGCTATGCATTCTGGAAATGAGACTCAATAAACACAATAATGTGTTTAACTTGTAAACTAGTGCGGGTGACAGATTACGGGCGGTCCTGCAGTGTGGCAAAGCGCCGACATCTCAGCCGTTCACCTTTTGCCTCTACATCTGTCCTGCTAATGGGCTCCACTTCTCTGCCAGCGCAATGGAGAACCCAGCTCCGAAAATCCTCAGGCGAAGCTCTCATTCTCCCCTCATTCTATTTCCCAATTAGACGCGAGGGCATGATTAGTTTATTAGCAGTAGCAAAAGCTCCGGCGAATGTGTTTGCGGATTCTTAGCTGTTAATGAGCAAATTCAAACCCTATTGAACGGACGCCTGTGGGAGGGGGAGGTTATTCGCGTGCGTGCTTGGCTAATAATAGCATTCCAAAGACAAAAGATGGAGGAAATAGCATTATAGTAAGGGGGGGTCAGAACAATGAAAGCCTACCGGCGCTCTTAATGGCATGCTCTTTCATTTTGAAAATTGTTTCCCTTTTGGAATCACTCGCCATCCTCTCCTTAAGGGTTTGGCAAAGTGTATACTCAATTTTCACAACCAGTAATACCAGCACCAGGGTGCAGCGGCAGGTCTGGAAGAACAGGAGGCCGTCGTTCCACCTGTGGGAAATGAACTCTACTGCAACCCCCTCTTTGTTTTCCCTCTGCCTTGGCAGGCTTAACCACCTCCTTTACAAGCCAGGTAAATTGTTCATTAGGGCCGAGGTAAACGGGGGGTGGGAGGTGCTGCCGAGAGGTTTTTATTTTTTTTTCCCCCCAAGAAGAAGTGCGAAGAACAAACAAGTCAGAGCATTTGTTCAACGGTGTAATCTACACATCAATTATCCTGCCGAGCTAATTAGCACCTCTGCATACCCCAGGTACCTGAGCACTCACACATGCTCGACTCTTTCAAGCCACTGATCAAAAAAAAGGGAGAGGATTGACAGAAACACAGGGAGGCAGAACCCAAGGGTAGGATGGTGAAAAAGCCTTAGATCAAAATTTCCTTTTTACTTACCGTGTGTGTGTGTATGTGTGTGTGTGTGTGTGTGTGTGTGTGTGTGTGTGTGTGTGTGTGTGTGTGTGTGTGTGTGTGTGTGTGAGTGTGTGTGTGTGTGAGTGTGTGTGTGAGGTGCAGCGTTCAAGTCATGTTGAGATGCTCAATTATGTAAGCCGTCTATACAGGACGGAGAATGTGCCATAGCCAACTGTAAGAAATTTACATTTCTGTGTAGAAGTCACTGTTTTTTACATTCCTCGACGTTGTCACACAAACTTTATCTCCTTTGCCGACATGTCTTTGCGTTTGTCTGCGTTAGTGTGTGTATATCTGTGTGAGTTTGTGTTTTTTGCTGGTTCGTCATTTAGCCAAATATCTCATGAGTCACTGGATGGATTTTAATGACATTTTCAGAATGTCTTTATTGGATGCATGTCTACAAATGATTAACATTTAGATTCAATCTGGTTCAAGATGGCCGCCACAGCCAACCATAGAGAACAGAAAAATGGCTGATATTTGGTGTCTTGAGAGTCATCCCCTACACATACTTTAAGTACTAATTTATAAGATTCTTACTTTGAATTTGTCTGCAGCATTGGTATTTATGCTTCAAAACTAAAAAAATATGCACAACTAGGGGTCAAAAGGTCACGTGTGATACATTCTTTCTAAAAATATTGCCATTTAGTTTGTGTTTAGGCCAGTTATTGTCCTCGGTTATGTGTTTAAAATGAAAAATAAAAGCAGAAGTGGAGGTAATTATGAGGTTAAAAAATGTGCACCATCAAGGTTGTTGTTCTGGACTTTAAACCGAGAGTCTTAGCATGCATATTAAGGTGTAAGTGCAGAAAAAGCCCAAGGTATCTTCATCCCTCTCCCCCTTCTGCTTCCACTCTCAACTCCCACCACGTAATTAGAAGTGTAGTTTTCACCCACCTGCGGCTAGATAAGAAAGACAGGTGAAAGATTTTCTAAAAAGGAAAGCAACAGGAGGAAGAATAAAGGAAGAAAGTGCCTGAGTCTGCGCCTGTTTACTCCCTCCCACGTTGTGTATAAGTCATGGGCTCTGGGGCCTCTGACTGCAGCGCTGCCTGTTTGTGCCGTTTACAGAGATCGAGAGAAAGGTTAAGTTGTGTCATCTCGCTTCTGTCTTACACCTGGCGTACCTTGCCGCTGGCTTTGTGAGCACACACACACACAGATGTTTTGGTAAATAAGAAGGTGTGTGTTCAACTCTCAATGGTGCCTTAATATGAGCTTAAATTCTTAAAAATACAACAGCTTTCTTTGTTATAGGACAGTTTATCCAACAGTTACCATTCTACAACCCCACATCAATACAGGATACATGTTCTAATGTTTTTGCCTATGTCTGTGTGTGCTTGTGTTTTTTGTTTGTTTACAAAATATCTTGTGAAGAACTGGTTGAATTTCAATCAAACTCTTAGAAAATCTTATTGGATGTACGACTAATTGACCCAATTCAAGATGGCCGCCACATCTAATCAACCTTATCAAGCACAAAAATGGATCTAATTCAGTCGGTTTTACAGACACTGAGCTAAAATTTAGTGTGCCAATAGTTTACTCATCCTAAAACATGCTAACACATTTCACAAGGTCCTTCCTGAGATTTTTGGTGTTGACTGTTGGCATCAATCCAATTCAGAAAAGACCACCAAACAAAGAAATTGCCCTAATAGTCAATTTTATTGGAATTGAGCTAAAATGTGGCCTGGTAGTAGCTTTAACACATTGCACAAGATCTTCATTGAAATTTTTTACATTGATGATTGGTGTCAACCCAGTTCAAGATGGCCGTCACAGTTTTCTAGGACTTTATTTTGTAACCCATAAGATTTGTCCCTTTTCTTACATTTTGTGTGGTAATGCCAAAAACTAGAGGTGTTCCTGGTCCTTTTGTGTCATCTGTATAGGATGATCCTGTTCCTGGAATTTTGTACCTTTTCATAAATGACCATTCCGGTCTCTCGTCTGAATTCAGGACCAAGTGGTCAAAATAGGGTTAGCAGGAGGAAATGGAACTGGACCATAAACTTCTTGGCACCACGCCGGCTGTAAAAGCTGCAGAATCACTTCCATTGTTGGGGGGTAAAAAAGAGCTAGTAGGAGATGGTTTTAAACACTGGGCTTGTTACCGTGACGATAAGCTATGCCCTCCTCCAAAACTCACTCCCCCACCCCTTCCTCCCCGTGCCCCTCCTCTGGCTGGCTGGTAGCTAATTGGGAAGTTGGTAACAGTGTCAGAGTTGCCTTTCTCCAGAGGGCTCTCCCTCTCTGCAAGAAGGCTTCATCTCCCGTGTGTGTGTGTGTGTGTGTGTGTGTGTGTGTGTGTGTGTGTGTGTGTGTGTGTGTGTGTGTGTGTGTGTGTGTGTGTGTGTGTAATTTAAAGACTGGGAGAGCCCAGTTTGCCTGCTCACACTAACACACACACACACACACACACGTTTCCCCATTTCCTGGTGCTTGTTTGATACCTGGTGGGGATGCTATTCAGGTGACAAAGATCAGTTGTGTGTGTGTGTGTGTGTGTGTGTGTGTGTGTGTGTGTGTGTGTGTGTGTGTGTGTGTGTGTGTAATTTAAAGACTGGGAGAGCCCAGTTTGCCTGCTCACACTAACACACACACACACACACACACGTTTCCCCATTTCCTGGTGCTTGTTTGATACCTGGTGGGGATGCTATTCAGGTGACAAAGATCAGTTGTGTGTGTGTGTGTGTGTGTGTGTGTGTGTGTGTGTGTGTGTGTGTGTGTGTGTGTGTGTGTGTGTGTGTGTGTGTGTGTGTGTGTGTGTGTGTGTGTGTGTGTGTGTGTGTGTGTGTGTGTGTGTGTGTGTGTCTGCAGGGGTAACAGATGTGATTTTACACTCTCATTAACATGTGAATGAGGCCCCGGGCCCCCAGATTGGCTCGGACCATAGAAGAAGAGGATTCACCCTCCTGCGGCCCCTCACCTGGACCCCCCACCCTTCCTGTTCATCCTGTCTGATCTCCTTAGTCCATCTGAGGTCTCTGCTTGACTCCCCCCTCCTCCCCCTGCTTAAACACACACACAGACACACAGATTGACCTTTAAACAGCTGGTGACTGGCAGAGTTTTATGACAGACGGGAGGTCCCACTCTGTCCTGTTTTTGGTGACATTTTTTATGCGAACCAACTGGTCACTTCCTGTAAAACCAAGTGAAATCTGGTCATCGTGTCTCCCGCTCTGCTGCTGAGGACTTTCGAGGTTGATACGGGGTTGTTTTAGCTCTCAGGTGCTGTTTTGCCGAGATAAACGCGGCCATGGCCCCGTCGCCGTGAACAGGAATGCAAAACAACCTTGGCCAGATCAAACCGGTTGTTTTCTCCGCTATCTCTGCAGTTTGTTCGTCTCCGAGTTTAAAAACAAAAAGGTGAAAAAGTCTGGGATGAATGTCGTTTTATCAGCTGCGAGTTTTCTCCAACTAAACCAAAGCAGCGATGGCGGCGTCTCGCTCAGGATTCTTGTTCCAATAATAAAACTTCAAACACTGATTAGCTCCTTTTTTTACCCCCCCCCCCCCACCCCCCCAAAAAAATAGATGCATTACATTTCTAAAGATGCCTTAATTTGTTTCCTCTTTTCCTCCATCCCTGTGAAGGAAATCAGCATCAAAAGCTTGTGCTGGCTGGTAATTACAGCTCAGGTTCTGCTTAACTGTTATTAACCAAAAAAAAAGTACAGTAATCTGTCCTGGCAGTGCAATATGTTACCGTCGCTTTTTTAATTAATCTTACAGGCAGCGTAATAAATTTACAATATCAGATTGGCGCAATACTGTATATAGATTTATTAAAGCTTTTAATCAGTTCTGGCAAAATTAATTTTGCAATGATTGCTTACATTTGAATTTGCATATACTTAGAGCGAGTAATTTATTTTTATAGATTCTTTTATTAAACCGAGGCACACGGGGGCCGTCAGACATGAAGAATTGCTGGTTTTTGCTTCTTTTTCTGCTGGAAGGGAGAAAGTTTTCTCATCAGTGTGAGAAAAGGTGTGTCAGCACCTGGACTGCTTCTGGCTCCGGAGCTCATCAGCTGGATAGCGTTTAATTTAAAAAATAATCCATCTGATTCTCTTTCTGAGGGATTTCCTGCATCATATATGAGGGGTTTCTATATTTCTTGTTAAAAATAGTCAGAAAAAGCTTATTTATGAGGGGATTGTGTTCAATAACAAAATCGTTGTAGCTGCTTCAAATGTTTTGGTGAATTTTCAAAAAAGTTTCAAAAGTAAAACCAAAAAGAACAATTCATCTGTCTACAGGAAAAATATCACATTTAAATTTTGTTCCCCAGTTTTAAGATTAGATTCAAAATTTCAAAATAAAAGTCTAAATGTTGGAAAACAAATGTTAAAATGAAGAAATTGAAGTCAAAATGTTGAGAAAAAAGTTTAAAATTTTCAGGCTTTTATTCTTTAAATTTTTTCTTAACTTTCTGCCATTATTCGTGTACATATTTAGTTGTTTGTATGTCAACATTTTAACTTTTTAATCAATATTTATACTCCAATCTTGAAATCGGAAAGCAAAAATTCACTATCCTCTGATTCTCTTAAATGTGACCCTATAGGCTGTCATAGAAAACTGTAAAATAATAATAATGGTAATAAAAACACTAAATAAGACATTCAGTTTAAATATGTAAAAGCTGTTTTGAGTAAAATAGTAATCTTTATCTTATTTTTAAGTGTTTTTTGTTGGACAATAATAAAAAAAACAAAAGCAAAGCACCTAAAATAATCTTTATAAGAAAATATTCATAAAATCTAAATAGGCAAATACTATAATAAGCCAATAATTTTGATATTTATCAAATATAAACATAAACTTGATTGTCTATACTTGACTGAACTTACAGTCAAGCTTTTAATTAATGATGTTTTTAATTGTTTATTGATTTTAAAACCATGAAATCTCCATGTTAAATTCAAGACTCAGTGTTATTAGCTCCATCATCTTGTGTAAATAGTCCCAACAACACAATCCCAGAGAGAAACACACAGTAAGACACACACACACTCACACACACTCGGTGTAGCACTTTGAGAGGCAGATAAGAGTGATTCATAAACAGATGAACCCAAAGCAGATGTGTTATCACGGTGGCGCTGCGCACAAAGTGCTGCAAGGCCACACCAGCTCTCGTGAGGCCCTCACACACACACACACACACGCGCGCACACACACACAGAGCGAGTCAGGTTCTATAAGACCTGATAACGACTCTTAAAACCGAACTCCAGCTCAGCAGATTCCTCCACCTGAGTGTGTGTTTGTACATGTGCTCCTATTTATAAAAAGCCTCCACATGCTGTGTTATCGTGTGTGTGTGTGTGTGTGTGTGTGTGTGTGTGTGTGTGTGTGTGTGTGTGTGTGTGTGTGTCTATTTTTATGAATGCATGTTGTAGCCGTACATGTTGGGTGGGGCGTTGAGCCACAGTGTCCCTCTAAGACTGAAAGGAGGAGGAGGAGAAAGAGGAACGATTTAGATAACACACACACACACACACACACACACACACACACACACTGCTGCGATCACTATTATCGGACAGCTCTGACCACAGGAGAACCCAGAGATAGACTCTGATATATTTCTCCTCCCCAGGGAGGATTTCACGAATTAAAGGTAACTCACAACAAAACGAATAAACCAAAAAACATTATTTCTATCCAATAAACAACATTCTGATTATTTTCTTAATTAATTAATCAATATGTCTATTTAAACATGAAAAGAGGGGCGTATTTGTTCTTTTTAGAAGCTGCTCAATTTTTGAATCCATAATAATTTAGCTCAAAATGTTTAATAAAGACCTTAAAAGGCAGATATTGATTATTATTTCCCCTCACGTCTCTCTTTTTGTTGCTTTACGTCGTGTGTATTTTGGGCTATTTTTCATCTTGATTCGTCACATCTGTGTTTCGGCACTATTAACCTGCAGGTGCTCTTGTCACCGTCTTCCCGCTGCAGCTTCTTTACATTTATACAAACACACAAAGTCGAGCAAATTTCTAATACTTTAAAGCACGAGCTGCTTTTATTCAGCTGGGAGCATAAAAGGCCTTTTAGAAAGGAGGGGAAATTAGCGATGGTCTCCCTTTATGTGTGTGAGAAGCCCCTCTTCGTCTCCAAAACTGGAAGCAGTTCATCCAGTTTCTTTTTCACCCCCCCCCCCTTCTCG
>SSNR01000014.1:4739433-4829143 GCA_006937965.1 Callopanchax toddi
CCCCCCCCCCCCCCCCCCTCCTTCTTCTTCTCTGGAAGCTGGGGGACACAGAGCTGATGGTGAGAACAACTCCTCAAATCTTTGGTTGGATGCAGCAGAGAGAGGAACTCAAAAAATAACTGCATTTAAAACCTGGAAACGTGACTTTTTGTTAGAGATTTCCTTGACAGGTTCTCCTGTTTTTTGGGGTATAAGTTTTGAACAGTGGGACGGATCTGGGTGGACCAAGGTAGATGTGGACCACCCAGGAACCCCTAACGTCTCCAGCCTCGGTTGCCTTTTTTGTCATCCATAAGGAGCATTACTGAGCCTGAACTTGCCTAAACCCTTGTGATCACACCTCTTGAAAAGGTTTTGTTTCCTCCGCCGATTGGTATTCGAGGCAGGTCACCGCACTCCCACCCTCCAGCCCCTCCTCCCCTCCCTCCCCCCGCCCGCCTCCCCTCCCACGTTTGAAAGCCCTGTTTTCATTTTAATTTGCACCTGTTGTGCAGTTGTTCGCTGAAGGCAAGTGCAGACCAGTCAATCGCACGGAGACGTGTTAGGAGGAGGTGTGGGGAGGCTTATCTTTTGATATGTATAATGTTTTCAGAAATGCCGTGCATGGACTTTATCTGGCTGGCTCTCTTGGTTCTGGGAAGGTTCAAGAAGCAGGGACACTTTTTAGACTTTGGTGGCTGCTACTTTTCTTAAAGACCGCTTTAATTAAGCTTTGGGATTCGTCGCGGGGTCACAAAGTTCTGCGTACTTATTGATGCAGCTTTTGTGTGTGTGTGTGTGTCAGAAACATAAATAGAGCTAAAAACAGCCTCCACCTCTTCGCTGTGGCGGCTGGGTCCTCCCAAGACGGGCTCTCACCACAGAACATTCTTGTACAAGCTGCCAATGAGGTGTGTCCCCATGTGATGCCCTGCTCCTGGCTCGCCTCGCACTCCATCTGCACCGCTCCAATAAGTCTACTGACGTCCGTTTCTGCAGTGATTTACGCCACGGCGCGTATTCGCTGAGAAACAGCCGACGGCACGGTGACAAATTTGCACGAGAGCCACCTTTGATTGAGTTCACAGCCCTTATTTACAGGCTGTCTATTTTAAGAAAAGCAGGCATATGTCAGGGACCGGGGTGCTGTGGAAGTGGGCGAGCCCTGCTGATGCTGCTCTGGAGCTTTTTAATGTGTGTATGTGTCAACCTCCCCATATTGTGTGTACTCAACAGGCCTAAAGGCCCTGTTGAGTTAAAAAACATTTATATTTATGGTTTCACTTCACTGGAAATGCAAATGCGTCGACTTCCACAGGGTGCATGCTGTGATTAATCTAAATTACTATAAGTTAAGCCTTTTGTATGCGTAGCAACCACATTTGTGATGCTGTATGTGCTATGTGGAGCATCTCAAACCTGAGCGGTATGCTCCAGAGCTGAGCCCATCTGAAAGGTGCAGCTCGTTGGCATCCGAGGCATCTGAGCAGGACTGAAAATTAGTGGCTATTTTGGCTCGCATCTCCTGGACAGCTGTATGCCCACCGCTGCGGTTCAGTCACAAATTCCAGTCACAGATGCTGTAATTGGGTCGTAACACCAAATTACACACAAAAAAAGAGGAACGAAAAAAAGAACGCTTCGTAATTCAGTTTCCAGATCCCAAAACTGACCAACTTCCTTTGTTCTTCTTTCTGTTGTAGCTCTCAACTATGAGAATGTTGTGGAGACCGGCTCAGAGACGGAGGAGGAGGATAAGCTGCCCGTGTCCGAGGAAGACCCCCTGATCAACGGGACGGGCAGCCCGGCCAGCCTCACCAACCCGGAGGTGTCGCCGCGCACCGAGAGCCACGGCCTGCTGACGAAGGACGAGGAGGACGATGAGATGCGGGACAGCGGCGTGGAGCACATCTGGCCCGACAACGACATCCTGAGTGCCTCGGTCGACGGTACTGGTGAGTACCTGGTGTAGATTTGTATTAGCTGGCTGTGAGTGATAAAGTAGAAAACTGGAAAGCTACTATCCTAAATGTCCACATCACACTAAGGATAACTCATTTTGAACATAATGTTAAACCTGCTACCAGTGGAGCATTAAAGTCACCATGGTAACCACACACACAAGACAAGCAGCTGGTGAAAACTAGAAGTTATCTTGAAACATATGAGCATCAACAGACTCTGATGGTTACACACATACATTTTTATGTTTCTACAGTGTTTTATGTAGTACATATGACAAGGTGAAACCCTTCACTTTCTGATTTGAGGAGCAAAGTCCGAGTTCTGCTAACCCTGCACTCTGAGGGGATTTAAGAGGAAACTATGAGTCCTATAGCAGAGAGAGACACCGCAGGTACAAGAAAAGAAAAAACCTACATTGTGATGTATTATTTGCCTAACTGAGAAAGAGTTGTGGGAGTAATAATTGAACAGTTTATTTAGTGTGTGACATCATCAACTGCCAATTAAAAAAGCTGTGGGAAAACATCCCAAAAAAATCATCACACTTAAACTGTGGTCATGTAAAAACCATCAAAGATATCAAAATACCAGCTCAGTCGCGTGAAGCCCAGCTTTCTGTGACTTGTTTAAACTTTAAATGATGTTTCTGCTGTGAAGTCTACCTGAGCTATGAAGCTCTGAAGGGGGCGGGGCCTACTCACCCAAGGACATTTCTCATCCTTTTTTGAAACATCCCACCACCAAAAATCATAAAACACTACTCCTGATTAAACCACATGTTTTGATGTCTAATACAAATGTCTTTTTCAGCGTTTTAAGGTGTAAAATTTAACAAAATTCATGACAAAACTGCAAACAGAATACTACCTAATGATATTCTGTCATATGAGCTCCTTTAAAAATGTTTTAAAACGGCTCCTGGCTTTTGTTCTGTGAGCTTTACCAGATGTGTGGGGTTCAGGTGAGCTGCCAATCACAGAAACTACCACTAAGCTGACTGTTGGATACTTTGTGTGCTCATCCTGCCACTTGTGGAACTATCTTATGCCGTAAACCCCACCCATCTGGTGCTCGTGTAGACTTAAACAAACGACACAAAGCGTTTTGCAAACAGTGTCGGAGCCAGGTCTGATGGCGAAGTCCTGACGACGCTCCCCCAGCAGAACAGACGTGATAAACAGTTTCCCTGCGAGCGGCGGGGACCATTTGGTTCACGCTTAGAGAAAAGTCCTGCTCTGAGCCAAACAGCCAAAAATATTTACAGTAATGTAGGAGCAGAAAAAACAAGGCAGGAAATGAGAAGACACGAGAGGGTGGAGGTGATACCTTCACAAACTCGACTGAGTGATTGTCTTTTCCCGAGTAACCCCCCCCCCCTTTTCCCCCCGTCGTCTTTTCAGGGGGGTGCCAGTCACGGATGCTTGAAAGATAAATACTTTTAATTAGGGGGCAGGGTATAATCATTAAAGGAAGCCAGACTGCTGCAAAAAAAAGTCATTAACAATCTTAAATGAAATTTTTATTTTTATGATAGCCATTTACATGTATAATAAGAGTCAATGATTCTTGGAAGCATGTGACGGGAACAGAGTACGGCGAGAAGTCATGTAAGACAGCCCATTTAAATGAGCCGGGCTTTGCTATTCATTTCTGCTAATGAACTAGCTGTGGCAAAAAAAAAAAAAAAAACAGGGGGAACATTCGGCAGTCTTAAATTTTAATACGGAGGCGGGGGGTGCGGAAATAACGCATTTATTAGGGACGAAAAAAAGTGGGTATCAACATTCCTTCATATTGGCTCCTAGCGGGGTGGAAGGAACAGGAGACAGTTGGGTAAATAAATCAAGATAAAGGATAAACAGGCTGTCATTGCATACGGTAATTGTTTATTTGATAAAGACCTGCGGTGCCATAATGTCTGTAATTCAACTATGTTGCAATTTCCAGATAATATGCTTCTTGTGTGATAAACTGGCTGACATATTTCGGAGAGCAAGTCAAGTTCATTAGAGCGTTTGGGAGTCTCTTTCCCAATCTTGTGGGTGCTGTGTTTCCCAGCCTGCTGCTCCTTCTTCTTCTTGTGTTTTTTTTTTTTTCCTCCGCGGTGCCTTAGTGTCTACAGTGATACCTCAGCACATAGCTCGAGCCTGAGATAAGTTCGCACCCTCCCTCCTGGCTTCATGATTTGGTCGTCACTCCCCTATCAGGAGCTGTTACAGGTCTGAGTGCAGCAGATGGTTCTGTACGGGGGTTTATTCAACCCCATAATATGAATTTCTACATCAATTTTAATGTACTTTAAATGTAGAGGACTTCCTGAGGTGTATTTTTTAGCAGAAATAAAGAAAAAAGTAGAATAAAGTTTATCTTAGTGAGTCAGATGATTTCAGGGCACAATCTTGTGTCTGTCCTTGACATTCCTTAATCCCACACTGAGGCTGGACGCAATGTGCTGGAAAGCATGACATCATTATCACCGACAGACGTTTTCAAATAAATCACCTGCTCTTTTTTAACTCCTCTGAAAGCAGGATTTCTGACACGCCGCCTGCTCGTTTTTGCTCCTCGTTTGCTGGAATTTGCCAAATTTGGCTTCTGTTTCTGATTGAAGAGTGGCTCTTGTTTTCTTTGCACATCTAGCAAGTTTTGCAGCTGCCATTTAAACATCGAATGAGTCCAGGAGTTGGTTGGACATATTTTACAATAAGTGCAGTGTTTTAGGCGTCCATACACCCTGCCAAGGCTTAGATTCGGATCAAAACACTATTATTTGGATATGAAAACACAGAATATCTGTTATTGGCGACATAGGTCTAAAAATATCGGGACCTTTAATTCGTTCTCGTTGTATTTCTGTGAATTTTGTTGCTCGATCCACGAGGCTAAATGCACAAAGGCAGAACCTTAAAGCCACTGCGGTGACCCGCCGTAAAAATAGGAATGTTTTCAAAATAAACACCATCAGAGCCGCTATGAAAATAGGTGGAATTACAGTCGGGCCGAGGTAGTCTGGACTCCTCCTGAGTCCAGACCTCAACATCACTCTTCAAGGAGGTGTGTACCTTACCGCCTCGAGTTGTCTGTGATTTACTGCTGACAAAACACACTTCAGTTACCTCCGAAAGGCTTCCCATGGAAGAGAATACGCTCACATGTTTGGCCTAAATGGATATTTTGCGAACTTGTTTACAGTTTCCTGCAAAATCTGCCTTCCCTTTGCATTTTCTGACTATAAACTCACCACAATGACACTTTGTCCCATTTGAATCCAGCCCAGGACAGGCATGGATGTGTGTGTGTCTGTCTGTGTGTCTGTGTGTGTGTGTGCCCCAGCCGAGAGGTGTATGTGGTGTTAGTCTACCTCCTACTGGAAGCAGCCATCCCTCCCTTCAGACCGCAGATAACAAAAGTTTTCCAAGGTAAATAGGGGCGAGTGAAGGGCCAGTTAATCCCACTGGTCATCCCTTGCGTCAGACCAAAAGCATGCAGTCAAATTTGATTACCCAAAGCAAACACCGTGCCTACGAGGAGTTCTGACCCAGCAACGGAGGAGGTTTTCATGATATCCAATACTTGTGGGTATTTTTTAATCTTGTGTTGTTTAAAACCTGTTTAGTTTCCCATACAGCAGCTTTGGTTTTGATGCCATTTGGACAAATCAAAAGACAGGGGAGGGAAAAAATGTTCTGGCAGTGAAGGAAGTGAGCCTACCCCTCCAGTGGAGTCTGTCATTATTCTCTGAAGCCATTTACTGGGGTATTTATCATCTCACCACCGAAGCCAGATCTTTAATTTCAAGCTAACCCTGAATCGTGAGCCCCAGAATGCATTCCACATCCATGGAGCCCATTGTTTTCAGCTGAAAATAAAAATTCTTGTTGCTTCTGGCTTTTGTGTGGAGTAATGTAAGCAGGATAGCATTATTATCAACAATACACCCACAACCTTTCCTGCATCATCTCAGCCAGGTTTCTTCGTTCCTGATTTAACAACCGAGGGGACAAGACTTCACAATGCAGGGCTGTCCTTGTAGGAGCTGCTAACAAGGAGCACAATGTGGTATTTTATTTAAAAACAGAGGTCACATGTTCTCGGAAGCACCTTGATTTAATTTGTACCAGCGAGGCAGGAAGGAGGGACCAGGACTTGTTAGGCTGATTGTCCGGTCCGCGTCCTCCCGTCGACCGTAAGAGGAGAAGAATGTGTCAGAAGAGGGTTTGTTTATGAGCCCGTCAGTCCGCTGGTTATTTACAGCTGCCTCACCTGTGCCAGGACAATATCTGCCTGTCTGGATGCCATTACCCTGATTAGGCTGGAGGAACTTAGACCAGCACTACTCCTTGGAGTGAAAACCTAATTGAAAGAAATTGGCATCATTTTTGTCAATTTTTGCACCTAAAGCTTTAAAAATATACATAAATTATACATCAGAACATGCAGTTGATTTGGGAACTGTGTGCCATGATGTTTGGTAGTGGTACAGTGTGAACAAAACTGGCAAAAAAAGCAGTGAGAAATGTCACCATAAACATCAATGGAATTTAAGAGAAACAGGAGTAAGCCCCGCCCCTTTTTGGAGGTGTATATATCAGGTAGACGTCACAGTAAAGCTGGGCGTTATGTATTGATACTTTTTAACTTACGTCCAATCATTACAGTATTTAGACAAACTAGACATCAAAATGTAGATATTTTTTCTGCTGACCAGCTGTGTTTCTTTGCTGTACGACTAGTGGTTTTCTCTTTAATCCCGTCAAACCACACATCTAAGGCATTTTTCTTATCAAATCAGGTAGTAAAGGGTCTTTTTAACATGTCAGATCTCCTATAAAACACAGTAGAAGCATACAAAATGACCATCAGGGCCTTCGGTTGCTCATACTTTAGGACGTTTTTTAATCTAACCTTTAGTTTTCATACAGCAGCTGTTTGTCTCACTTACTTTTTAGTTCCTTAGTCTCAACAAGTATGCTGTCAGGGAGTGAGATGGTGACCTCAGTGACACATTCCTGCTCATCTTGGTGTTCAGTTTATAATCTAGTCTCCTCTCAGATTATTACAAAGTTGATCTTTGGATTTCGGTTTGCTTCAGAACTCCCTCAGAATTTTTCCAAGTCATAACTCCAGCAGACACGGATCTGTCTCTTTATGGTTAAAATGCACTTTCCCTTTTAGTGTCACGCATGTACAGCTTAGAATTAAAGGCCTCACTTTTGTTGCTCACTTCAAAACATGGATTCCTTGGGCCCGCCCACTTGAGGTCTGCTCCGACCAGTGAGGTTATTTCTGCCGCTGAGAAATGTTTCTGCAGCTACAACTCCTCATTTGTGGTCAGGGCTTGTATTCTTTTTAGTTCCAGGAGCAAGGCGCCAACTCTCTGCCAGGGCTTGTGGCGAATCACAAAAATGTGTCCGCTCACAATAGTCGGAGCAGCTTTGGATAAAAGCGTCCACCAAATGACATATGATAAAACAAGCGTGATCGTGCATGCAGAGGATTGCAGCGGCGTCACAGCCGGGGAGTAATAAGCTCAGCCCGCGTGTTGGCTGGAGCTCTATGATTGCTCAGGTGGATGTGCTCCGTGTTGTATTTAATCGCTGTGTTTGGCGATTGAAGCTTTCTTCCCCTCCCCTGTCGCTTGTTGTCATGTTAAAGGTAAATAAGTCACTGTCTGGCCCAGATGATAGCATTCATTAAGCATGCTGAATAAAGCTGTGGCGCGCTGCGATGCACAGCGGTGCCTTTATTGCTTTCTCCATACCTTCTTCTTCTTCTTAAAGGCCTCACTGTCACCATTACTCACCCTCCCTCCTCCTCCTCCTCCTCCTGTGTTTCTGTGCAGATGAAATAAAAGATGATTTCGATGCCCTGGGGCCTGATGCCACTTTGCAGGCAGTTGGAAATGGTACAGGTGAGTTTAGACCTTTTTATTTTGAAAAAAATATAAATGGGGTTTTTCTTGTAGGCAAAAGTTTGGTTGAAACTGGATAAGAACTGCATTTAGATTAGTTTTACGCCATATAAATCATAAAGCAAACTCTCTAAGTCATTTTTTGGCTACCTTTGAGAAAGTTACATTGTGGTATTATTACTTTAATATCCATCCATCCATCCATTTTCTGTAGCCGCTTAATCCTCCACAGAGGGTCGCGGGGCAGCTGGTGCCTATCTCCAGAGGTCAAGGGGCGAGAGGCGGGAGACACCCTGGACAGGTCGCCAGTCCATCGCAGGGCTACTTTAATATCGTTATACCAAAAAAAAGGCAATCTTTTCATATTTTCTAAATTTTTATTTATTTTGTTTTGGCTGTTTTTATGGTTACAGCTGAAGCACATCAGAGAGGGACGTGAAGAAAGCTGTCATTTGTGTTTTTTAAGATTTCAAAGCCAACTTTTTTAAAACTAACTTTAATGTCAAATAGATTCTGCATCTTTCCACTCTTAGGTGGGTCCCGTTTTTAAGTTAGCGACCTAAAAAAAATCACAGCTAAACCACAAACTGCAAGCTGTAATTAAAAAGAAATGTCTTCCTGCTGATTCAACCTCCACGGAGGTTAATCTACAGGCAGCCAGGGTGATTTTTTTTTAATAAACTTTGATTGAACATGCTACTTTTGGTCCTCCCGGTTAGCTAAGTGTTTCTTCTGGTGGAGCTGAACTCGATCTGCCGTGTTGCATTTGAGGTGTTGGTCTGATTTGCAGCCACACACCCCTCCATTCCATGAGATCATCCTGGCCACCTCAACAATTGGCCTCGGACATTTCTCTGGTAAACCGGAGTCACCCCACAGAACGCCGCGCCGCCCTGCCTCCAAAGCTTCCCTTCAGCTCCCATTAGTCTCCGCTCGTCCCGGAGTTTTCTCTCTGTTCTCTGCTGAAAAGTCGAGCGAATGTTTTCCATTTTGAGCGCTTTAAGGACTTTTGGAAACAATACAGTCAGAGCTCTCTGCCACCAGATCACATGTGATTCTGTTTAAAGGCATGAGCAGTTCAATCACGTCGCCGTGCCAAAGCACACTTTGATCCAGGTGATTTCCGTAGTTTCTCCTTAAAGGAACACGCTTACATTTTTTCAGAGGCCAAATCAACTCAGCACAACATTCAATTAGCTTAGCCGCCTTCAAAGCTAATGAGAATGCTGTAAATTCTGCCATCACTGTTATCAAAAGTGATCCATTGGCACCGGTGACATTTGGGTGCCATTTTTGACATCCAAATATCCACTACCTTGACCTTTCACAAATTGGCTGGCGGAGTCATCACGGCTGAACAAATCGCTCTTTAAACCTCACCTTGGCTCCAAGTCTAAAAGCCTCATTAACAGGGGAGGAAGCCTGATGAGACGTCACCAGGCTCCAAACAGCCTCCAGAATCTCTTCAGGTTGTGTGTGTGTGTGTGTGTGTGTGTGTGTGTGTGTGTGTGTGTGTGTGTGTGTGTGTGTGTGTGTGTGTGTGTTTTAAAGTCCCCCTGACTAATGAAGGCTGCCGTTTTCTTTCAGCTCCATTTTTTTTTGTTTTGTTTTTTTTTCGAGGCAGCTATCTCCTCGCTGCAGCTTAAGAGTTTCCCCGAAGAGAAGGGACTGGGAAATAATTTCACATTGTGTGGCCTCAGCACTTTGGCTGGCTTAAGACGCGTTGCGCTCAGCTATGGCAGAGCATGTCTCTGCCTCGCTGTCTTTTTCTTCTCCTTTCTGCTCCGAGTTGTGGTTTGGCCTCGGTAATCTGTTCGACACAGAACCAACAAAAGCCATAGCCTCTTGATTGACCTTTTATGTGAAAGCTGATACAATGAGACGTGGCTCTGCTGCTGATTAAGACGTGATTGAGTATATCTGTATGTATATGTGATGGAGGAGGTTGGTTTTTCTTTTATTTTTACAGTCCTGAACCGTAAATCAGATTTCCTGTCAGGAGTAAATTAGGTCAGTGAAGTTTCTCTAAAACATGGCTCCTTAGCAGCTCATAGTAGCACATCTATCTCCGATTTTTGGCCAGATTAAGTTACATTTCTTGTTTTAGCAGACGTATGACAAGCAAGCCCGGTAATGTAGATATATTCCCCCCAAAGCTCTGCTGTAATGTTTCAGGGTGGCTATCCTCATCGCATTTCCACCGCAATGTTCCCAATATTCTCCTGTAAGACATTTCTCAGGGGGGAAAAAGTGAATCCAATTTATCCGTCCGCCTCCCTCTCCTCCCTCACGCCGCTCTTCTTCTTCTCTCTCTGCAGTCAAGAGCATGGATTGCACTTCAGAGCTGGAGGACTTCTTCGCCAAGCGGAAGCTGGACGACGGCGACAGCCACGTGGTGAGCATCGCAGAGTACCTGCAGCGCGGCGACACCGCCATCATTTACCCAGAAGCCCCAGAGGAGCTGAGCCGCCTGGGCACACCGGAGGCCACGGGACCCGAGGAGAACGGTACGAAAACTGGAGGAAGTTAGGACATTTGTAGCATTTTCTATGCATGGTTCTGTAAGTCAAAGTTTTATTTCTAGAAATGCACCATAACGATTTCTGATTTTTGTACAGCTGCAATCAAATCTGTCTGATTGTGATTTATCTCCAAAAACTATAATGAATTAGCTCATTTTTGAAAGTTATAATCCTGGAAGTACAAACTTCCACATAGGAGATCCATTAATACTGGCTTTTAGAGATGGTGCATTCACAGACTGGGGATAAAATCTAAAATCTGAGTTTCTGATTGACTGATTTCAACCACCAGCCCATGTTATTGGTGCATCTCTTGTGACTTTTCTGCCATTGGGTCGTAGTTTGCTTTGCAGCTAACAGGATGACTAAAGGAGTTCAGAAACATAAACCCAGAGATGTAAAAAGTCTAAAAATCAACCAGATTTAATTCCTTCTGACTTTACAACTAGTTTTATAAAAAACATCAGCATCATGGCTTTAGAGTAATTTGTGCTCGGATGTATTTTATCTTTACATTGATCAACATCACATGCACAAATCAGCCCCATATTGTTAGAGGTGAAATCAAATATTGCACATTTTTGCTAAAAGTGATGAAAAGTAGTAGTTTTATTAGATAAACTGGACATGTGTTAGGAAATATGATGGAAAATGATTAAATTGACGATTTGTACCAGAGTCTATAAATGGTCACCTCCCTATAACAGACTAAGATTGAATTATTTGGTTAGTTTGATGGTTGTTTGGGTTTTGAACACCATCTAATTGTGTAGATTTTAAATTAGATTTAATTTAGAGACCTGAGCGAGGTAAAAATGAGCCAAAAATCAGCACAAAAAAGTCAGCTGGATTTAACAACTGTACGTGGTTCACATCTGTTGATTGTAACCGGTGTGTTTTTGCCTCCAACTTTATGGTATTGATATGATTGTGTTGGTTACACAGCACAAGTTTGGCTTTCTAGGTGAGAAAATCATTAAAACCCCAACAGTTTGACCTTTTTCCCTCCCTTTCTGTAAATTAGAGCAAAAACACTAAAGCATTTACAAGATATATTTGGGAAATGTGGTCTTTATTTGACCTTTATTTTGAAAAACATCCACTAGAAAGTACACACGACCTCATGTTGCTGCAGAAACCTTGCAGAAACAGATTGTTTCACTAAAACGTTGAAGAAAAAAAGAAGGTAGGAGTGTGGACAGAGCAGCAGCTCTTCCCGCTGACGCGAGCGGGCAGCTGTTGGTCCCACAGATTCGCCGGATGCCTGGGTGTTTACCTACAGTCTCAAGCAACAGCTGGGCAGGCGCTTGAAATCAGATAGCGCACCTCTGAAGCTCGATTTGAACGGGTTTATGATTCATGCTGCAGACATGAGGATCCTCCGAGAGGGAGGGGTGCTTTAGGACTCAGAGTGAAGTCAGGAACTTTGTGAATGTGTGTGTGAGTGCATTAGCATGTGCACGTTATGTCAAAGAAAGTGACGATGAGGAGTCGGTGCTGGATGCCAGCCTGACACCGACGCTCTCATGTGGAGCAGATTGCACAGATAACTCCCATACCGCTCTGGGCAGCTCGCCCGTTAGCTGCCATTGATTGGCTGACCTTTTGGCCCACTTTCCTCTCCCCTTCCTCCTCCTCTTCCTCCTGCTGTCTCCTGCACAGACCTGCCACCTGGAACGCCAGATGCCTTCGCCCAACTGTTGACCTGCCCCTACTGCGACCGGGGCTACAAGCGTTTGACATCGCTGAAGGAGCACATCAAGTACCGCCATGAGAAGAACGAGGAGAACTTCGCCTGCCCTCTGTGCAACTACACGTTTGCTTACCGCACTCAGCTGGAGCGACACATGGCCACGCACAAGCCAGCCAGGGATCAGGTGAGCTGCTCTTTCCCGGTTTTCCTCCTCTCTCTGTTTCATTTCCCCCCTAATGTGCTCCGATCCCTCAGAGAAGAGAGATCATTTTTTCTGATTGGCAATCATTATTAATTTTTCATGGCATTTTGAAGATGCAGATCCTTTAATGGTAATAACTTTAATTGAGGCCCTAAATGGTTTTTTGATGGCCCTCTCTGATATGATTTTCCAGTCTCGTGTTCACGATCGAATGATTGTGTTAATTTCCAATTTGGAAATTTTTATCAGCTCCTTAACTTCACTCCACTCCTGGCCTTTAATGTTCTTCTGGTGCAGCCTGCGGTGGCGGCACTCCATCAAACCCCTCCCTCCCGCTTTCTAATTTCATGCACTGCATAAACATCTGTGTACGCTCAAATTTTCTGCCGCGATTTATCTCACACACGCCTGAGATGTAATGTGGATCTGAATCACCTTAAAGTCCTGCGTTCAGCAGTTACGGCTCCTTAATTCAGCTTTGGGGTAATTATGAAGGAGTTTCTGCAAAAAAACGAAGTGAAAAGTGAAGAAAATCGAGTAAAACTGATTGAAAATATTAAAAAAGGAAACGTACAAGAGCTCGTGAACATCCTGAAGCCCGGTTCTGTTAGCGGAGGAGCAGCAACGGCGCTCGGTCCCGGGTCGTGGGTGTTGTGTTGATCTGATCAGATGTCAACAGCACTTTCACCTGATCTACCAGCTGGGTGTGAGCAGATGGGACGGCCGGTCCTCATATTACAATAACGCCGACCCCTCCCCCTTCCTCCCCTCTCCTCCTCCCTCCTCCTCCAGGGTCCGGTCAGCACCTCCAGGTCCACAAAGCCGGTTATCGTGGTTTGTAAATGAGCCAAACTGTTTAACGTTAATCCTCCCGATCAGATCTTTCTTTTTTTCTCTGCCGCTATTTATCAGCTGATTAGACAAGACTCAGGAATCTATATTAAATGTAGGTTTTTTGATTAAACTGAGGAGGAGTCAGATTAACATAAAGAATTATGCTCTGGTAGGTAAACATGTGCCGGGCCGTTCTGTCTGCGATGTTTACAAGCGTTAATACTCCTCCTTCTCTTAACCAATTAGCTGGAATATGACTAATTAGAGGTTATACATATGCAAACATCCCGTCCAACGCAGTCTCCGCCCACTCGCCGTGAAGGAGAGCAGTCTGCTGCTGCCATTCACAATTACCAGCGCGCCGCCATTGTGTCTTATTAGCAGGAGACGAAACTTTACCGGGCAGGGGTCCTCGAGGGTGGGGGGGTGGGGGGGGGGGGGGGGGGGGGGGGGGGGGGGGGTAAAGGGGAAGGTGGTGGGAGGAAGGGGGAGGAGGCGGCAAAGCAGCTGTTGCTGTTTGTTTATGCAACTCAGCAACATACGAGCGGTGGGGTCCCTCTCCGGCGCTTGGCGAGGGCCTCGGCGCCCCCCTCCCCCCTCCCTCCCTCCAGCTTGATCTTTGAAGGTTGGGGTTGTTTGAACAATTCCTCCAAGTCCTCCCAGTGTCCTGCGCGCCGCCATCTGTCTCCCCAGGAATGTGGGGAGAGTCAGCACACACCCCAGCATTTGTCAAGTCTGAGGCGAGAGGATTGGAGGGGGGGTGGGGGTGGGGGGTGGGGGTGGGGTTGTTGGATCTCCCTTTTTTTTATTTACTTACCGTTTTACACCTCCCACTTGGAATTAATTGTTCTGCTAAGAACGAACCAGGCTTTTGTTTTAGGTTTAGATTCTTTTCTTGTCATGATTACAAAGAGAATCATGTGATTCTTAATTCTAAGGACTATTTCAGGGCGAACGTCCCTGAGGAGCACTAACTCAGATGGTGTGTTTGCAGGTATGCAGGGTGACTGATTAGACCAAAATTAATAAAAAGTAGATCGGATCAGCGCTCCTAATGAAGGCTCTAAAAAACCTTCTTTTCATTTATTCTATTTTCTGAGCTGCCAGATTCTAAAGGCAGCCTCCTTTTGGCCGAGAAGCCAGGAAATTAAAAGGTGTGTGATTCTCTGCGTTATCGCCGCGGCTGCTTGTAGTCGGAGGTGGGAGTGAAAAGCCAAGATGCCTCGTCGTCATGCCGACTGATTGTGATTATTTACTAAAAACTCTCACCCCCACAATGTTTGTGCACCATCTTTTTTAAACAAATGTCCTTCCTTGTATTTTTCTTTCCTCACAGCACCAACTGCTCAACCAAGCGGCAGGCAACCGCAAGTTCAAGTGCACCGAGTGTGGAAAGGCCTTCAAGTACAAGCACCATCTGAAGGAGCACCTCCGGATCCATAGCGGTGAGCTGCTTTTGGTTGATTCTACACCTTCACATAGATCCAAACATCTTTACATAAAACTCTCTCCACTAATAACAAACTTAATTTGCCTTCTGGAGATCTTTCAAAGGTTTTCTTTGGACACTTCCTTCACTTTAACTCACAATGTTCTTCAGATAAAAGCTACTGTACCGCCAACAGATTTGGGAGATCATGGCTTTAATAAGTCATCAGAAACCTGATGTAGGACATTAGAGATGCATTGTCCTTCAGTTGCTTGAAGATGGTCAGGTAAAAAGACACAAAATGAGTGAAAAAGTCCAAAGAAACACTTTGAAAGACCTTTCAAAAGGCCAAGTCAAAATCACTAAAAGATTTTTTTTAAAGTCTGACTGCTAAGTATCATAACGTAATGGCTTAAGACTTTTGCACAGAACAGTCAATATGTGTGTTGCCCTCTATATTTGTAGGACTTCTTAAAGGAATAACTTTGCAATAACACCATCTCAACCTGCATCTGGTTTGTTTTATTCCAGGTGAAAAACCCTACGAGTGCCCCAACTGTAAGAAGCGTTTCTCCCACTCGGGCTCCTACAGCTCCCACATCAGCAGCAAGAAGTGCATCGGCCTGATCGCCGTCAACGGACGCATGCGCGGCAGTCTGAAGCCAGGCTCCTCCCCCACATCCGCCTCCGCCTCACCCACCAACACTGCCATCACCCAGCTGCGCCAGAAGCTGGAGAACGGCAAGCCCCTTGGCCTCGTCGACCACAACAGTCACCTGAACATCAAAACGGAGCCTCTAGACTTTAACGACTATAAGCTGATGATGGCCTCTCACGGATTTGGAGCTCCTGTTCCGTTTATGAACGGAGCGATGGGTGGGACCAGCCCACTGGGGGTCAACCACAACTCAACGGCTCAGAGCCCCTTGCAGCATCTTGGGATGGCTGGGCTTGAATCTCAGTTTGCAGGCTACCCGGGTACACTGGTGAACAACCTGAGCGAGGTACAGAAGGTTCTCCAGATCGTGGACAATACTGTGTGCAGGCAGAAAATGGACTGCAAGCCGGAGGAACTCTCCAAGCTCAAGGCCTACATGAAGGAACTGGGAAACCAGATGGAGGAGCAGAAACAGGGGTTGACATCGCCAGGGGGCCCTCAGGTCGGTCTCCCACTCGTCAATCACAATGGCGCCACCAAAAGCATCATCGACTACACGTTAGAAAAAGTGAACGAAGCCAAAGCCTGCCTCCAGAGCTTGACAACAGACTCAAAGAGACAGATTAGCAATATCAAACGAGAGAAAAACAACCACATGCTCGACGGGGGTGTGGATGAGAAGGTGGCGGAAAACAACATGTTTACACCTTATGCTTGTCAGTATTGCAAAGAAACCTTCCCAGGGCCAATACCTTTGCATCAACATGAACGCTACCTGTGCAAAATGAACGAGGAGATCAAAGCTGTGCTGCAGCCCAGTGAGAATCTGATACCCAACAAACCAGGGATTTTCATGGAGAAGAACTCCCACTCCTCCATGCTGTCTGAGAAGGGACTCACTGGCCCCCTTAACCTTTACAGGGACCACATGTCTGTGCTGATGGCTTACTTTGCCATGAACATGGAGCCCAACTCAGAGGAGTTGCTCAAGATTTCCATAGCGGTCGGCCTTCCTCAGGAATTTGTCAAGGAGTGGTTTGAGCAGCGGAAGATGCACGAGTATGGCACTACTAGAACCCCACCACTAGAGCACAGGAACAACACAGATATAGTTGTTGGGACAATGAACCACCAAACTCCACCAAAAGACTCTTTGGCAGCTAGGTCGCCTGTGTCTCTTATGAAACCTGCTGACCGCATCACGTCTCCCTCCATTGCAGAGCTCCATAACAACATCAACAACTGTGACAACCCACTCAGACATTTGAAAAACCACCAGTTCAGTGGTGGCGCCAAGCCTGTAGGTGAAAAGTTGGACCACTCCCGCAGCAACACTCCATCACCGCTAAACCTGTCCTCCACTTCTTCCAAAAACTCTCACAGCAGCTCCTACACTCCAAACAGCTTGACTTCAGAAGACCTACAGGCTGAGCCGCTCGACCTATCGCTGCCGAGACTCATGAAGGAACCCAAGCACGCACTGACTGTCAAAAGCAGACCGAAAGTCAACAGTATTATCATCGACCACAACAGCATCCCCTCCCCCAGAGAGCACTTCGAAGAGCCTTTGAACTTGGCCTATCTCAAGAAGGAATTCTCAGGCTCGACCAACAACGGAAACCTAGAAAAAAGCACTAGCCCCATCTTTGGCATTAACCCGTTTGCTGCCAAACCCTTATACACGTCACTTCCACCCCAGACCGCGTTCCCACCTGCTACATTCATGCCCCCTATGCAGGCCAGCATACCAGGTCTTAGGCCCTACCCGGGCATGGATCAAATGGGCTTCCTACCGCACATGGCCTACACTTACGCAGCAGGGGCAGCTACCTTTGCCGAGATGCAGCAGAGGAGAAAGTACCAGCGGAAACCAGGTTTCCAGGTAAATGAGCCACCTGTGATTTTGTGAAAGCCCCAGGCTCACTTAGATTCGCTAAAATGTTCTGAACTCATTTCTGTGCTAATTAAAAGAGTCAGGAGAGAGAAACGCTCACCTGAGGTAGAACGGCAACAGAGATAAACAGCTGGGACACCACCCCGAGGTGGGAGGAAAGTGAGACGTCATTAGTGGTGTTAGGGGGAGAGAGCTTTATGATAATGAGACAAATCATATATCAGTGAGATTCACATTCTAATGTCATTCCAGCCTAAAAAACAACATCATGTTGAAATGATTCCAATTTAATCCTAGTAAATCTGTAATAGTTCCCACAACACACTGCAAATTTTACCCTGCGATGTGTGTGGAATACATTATCAATCCTGTCTTCCTCCAAAGCGGGCCGGGTTCGGAGGTTTTGTTATTAAACACGGGTGAAAGGCCTTTGTAAAAATGACAAAGGTGAGCCCTGAAGCTGTGCACTTCTCTGAAATTTCCCACTGCAAGTTTGCTGCATTTTAAAGCGAGCCGAAGCCAAAATGAGCTTCTTCACTACATGTGGATTAATAATGCACAGTCTCCATGTTCATTACCAGTGAATGCTGAAGGCTGTTTAACATAGAGGGAACCATTTTGATGAAAAAAAGTATTAATAATGTTTCCTATTCTAAGTTATTAAATTAGATTTTAAAAATACAGCTACAGGCGTTTAGTTCAAATTGATTGCAGAGTGATAGTGGTCCGTTCTTAAAACACAGTGCAGCGCTGTCCTCGCATTATCACACACTTATTCATTAAAGCCGGCTTCTGGTGACTCAATATTGGCCATTAAGGTGCACCTTCTGATTAGAATCATTATACGAGTTTGCAATTTTGAAGAATGGCTCACCCCTCCTTCTCTAATGTTTTAATATTGTTCTCCATCAATTTATATTTAAGAATAATCTTCATCATAAAAGAGGAGGTTTTAAAGGAATGTGCCGAATTAACACAAGTTCAAAATTAGCCCGTGCCGGCTGCGTTTCATAATGAGAAAGCTGTCAGTTATAAATGGGAGATATTATTCCACAGCTGAAAGTTTTATAAGAAATAAACGCTGGTGGGTGCTGCTAATCAAAAATACATGAGAACGTGTAGCTTTGTGTTGAGTTTACAGCTTTTTTACTGGTGTCACATAGGATCTTATTTAGAACAGTCAGCAGCACATTGAGTGATGAGATATTTACTCACAAATTATGGCTGCAATTTTTAGGGGTTCACATATTCTGGGCATTTTTGTCTCTTTTGTGATTCCCTAACTAGGCTAATTATGTAGGAGTTAGCACTAGAGCTTAAAATAATTTTTTAAATGCCAAAATTGTATTTTCTCATGTTAATTTGGCAGCAACGTTCATTATAATTTACATTAACTTGGGACACATTTTTTTAGACTTTATGTTTTTTGCGGGATTTGTTGTTTGCAATTGCTCAGTTTTAGCCAAAGGTTTGACTGTTAGCACATTAGCACACATTTTTTCAGCTTAAAGCTAAAACCTTTTTTAATGTTTAGCACTCAGCAACATCAAAACATATTGTGCACCCCTGAAATATGCTTTGATTTTGTAAGACCTCTGAGTATTTTTATTATTTTTCTCCCTCTTTTATGTTTCTTCAGATTAGTACCATGTGCCCCTTTAGCAGTTAGCACATTAGCACATACAGTATGTCTTGTTGTTCAGAATTGATTAAAAAACATAAAAACTAAACTTTTCTTACATTCAGCTCATGATAATGGTAATTTATTTTCTAAAATGTGTTTTTTCAAGATATTTGATAACACTTTTGGTGTTTTGTTTAGTTTTTTCCATTCAAACGAGCGGTTACTACAGCCCTTTGGTGTGGATGTGTTTTTGTTCAAACAAATGTTACAGCTCATCACTTCTAAACTTAACTTTTGTCACATTTAACATTCAGCAGTGCATTATAATATGATGCATTACTTCTAAATTGTTTGCATTTTTTAGAAAGATTTTCTTCTTTAGATTAGCATTTAGCAATTCAGCTTGTGTATTCTCTTGCTTAACAAAGCTTCTGCTGCCTAATTACAAACTCAACTTTTTCA
Source organism: Callopanchax toddi (assembly GCA_006937965.1). NCBI lineage: Eukaryota > Metazoa > Chordata > Actinopteri > Cyprinodontiformes > Nothobranchiidae > Callopanchax > Callopanchax toddi. Next base: position 4,758,607 of record SSNR01000014.1, read on the forward strand.
CATTAGTCAATCAGCAGCACATATAAATGTGTTGTATTACTATTAAAGTTATTTTTTGTAAGGCTGTTGATTATTTTCAGTGTTTCCCCCTCTCAAACTAAGTTAGCTTTTTAGCATAAATGTCTTCTTGTTCAGCTTAGCAGAAAAGCTAAAGCTGCTGAATCACTAACACGTCTCTCATTTAACAGTCTGACTCATTCATGTAATTGAACTTTTTGTTGTTTTATCTTCCCTCAAATGATCAGATACTGTTTAAGCATAAGTGTTATTTTGCTAAATTTATGAAAGCTACTGATTGCTAACTGCTAACATTTAGCATTTAGCAGCACATTATAACATGATTGATTACTTTTAAAAACTTTTTTCTAATATGTGAATATTTGTCTGTGTTTTGTTTTACAAATTAGCAGCTAGCACTTTAGTAAAACATCTTCTTGTTCATCTTAATAAAGCTACAGCTGTTCAATTGCTAACTCAACTTTTATCATGTTTATATGAACAATAATGAATTACAAGTAAATAGATTTTTAAATGATTTTGAGAGTTTATTTCTCCTCACGTTAGCGGCTAACACTTTAGCATAAATATCCACTGCTTAACTCAACTTTAAAGAGGAAGTATATTCTTCTTTTTTATTTCTTAGGGATACATTTGAGCTTTTTTGTTGTTTAAATGGCTTTAAAACTATATTAACATGAACACAAAGAGCTAAATTAGTTTGCCTTAAATAATGTATTTCTTGACCAATTGGCTTTTAGTTTATAAGGCACTTTAGTGAAGAAGACGCGCCACAGTCCTTATTATATTTGGCCTTTTGTCTTTGTGTTTGTGCTCTTTAAGGGGGACCTTCTCGACGGCACACCAGACTACTTGTCAGGGTTGGACGACATGACAGACCCCGACTCCTGTCTGTCGCGGAAGAAGATTAAGAAGACTGAAAGTGGTATGTACGCGTGTGACTTGTGCGACAAAACATTCCAGAAGAGCAGTTCCCTTCTAAGACACAAATATGAACACACAGGTATATACTGTTCTAGACCCTTATTTTAAACCCCATGCTTTTATTTTTTTTATGTTCTAAATGTTTGTGTTGCCAAATCCTCCCAATCTATTTAAATATTTTGTTGCTCCCCCTCTTTTTTTCCTCTCCTTTTTCCTTCTCTGTTTAATCCTGAGTTGTATATGTAAACCAACACCTAACGTGCTTCTTCATTGACAGGATTAAGATGCCAATTATTGAGAATACTTCAAATTTTTGACTTTGTGATGTTTTTTAAGCTTTGTGTGTTCTTTGAAATTGATGTAATTAATGCAGGTAGGCAAGAAGAGGGAGCTGTACTTTTTATTTTCTAATCATATCCTACTGTAATAATCATTCTGCTATCTTAAAAGACACACATCAATTCACCTAGATGTATAAAGGCAGGAAAAAAGCCTCTAATGTCTTTATCGGCCCCATTATTGGCGATAGATCCTATCAGCAGCGTAACGGTCAGAAGCTTCAGAGTCCTGATAACAAGTCTTTCATTATAGTTATTATACAGAGATCCTCTTTCACTAGGTTGCATCATTTATTTTATCCACTATCAGTAGCAGAGCGCTCAGAGCTTTATGCAGCCTTCGTGTTATCTGCTCGGACATAAAAGGGAGGGAAGGCTGCACCGTCAGAACTCAACTCCTGAAAAGAAGGGAGAAAAAAAACGTGTGCGTTATCTCCTCCAAACGCTGCTCTTTTATGTTGTGTCGCTGCGTGTTGTTTTTAGCAACAATATGTGTCTCAGAAGAGGATCTGAGTGCAGCCGAGTGGGCCAGATGTTGGACAGAAGCGCGGTCAGGGCCGTGTTTCCACACGTGGTGAACAGCAGCAGTGATTATTAGCAGCTTTTAAAAGAAACAACGCAGGTAGCTGTAAGAATTAGAGAAATGTGGCTGATGTTTTTTTTTTTTTAGTTTTCCAGCCTCACCCTGCCCTTGAGGCCGACTCGGGTTTCTTATTTCTGTTTTGGTAGACGGAGAAACCTAAAGGAGGACCAGCCGTCACCCTGAACTTGAATTATGTTTAGGGATAATCAGAGTAACCCCTCGGAGCTTCCTGCTATCTCATCTCCGATTTGTTTACTCCTTTGTTCGCTGTTTGTTTGCTTCGCCATCGTTTATTTAGGTTGTATTCATCAATGTGGCACGCAGGACTAAAATAAGTAGTTGTGGCTGAGTTTGCTTTAACCGCGGGAGGGAATTTCCATAATGTCGGCCCATGAATGCGAGCGCACTTTCTCATAATAAACAAATAGCTGTGAGTTGGATTTGGAGCTCTGTGATGTCATTTTACTCCATGCCATCTAGCTCATTATTAGAGTTTTTTCCTAGATATTTTGCTTTGCTCTGATTTGTGTGATATTTTTTTTTGGTTGCCATGGCGACAGGACACTAATGTCCCTCTTCGCTTTCTGTTTCGTGTGTCCGCAGGCAAGAGGCCGCACCAGTGCCAGATCTGCAAGAAGGCCTTCAAACACAAACACCATCTCATCGAGCACTCCAGGCTGCACTCGGGGGAGAAACCGTACCAGTGCGACAAGTGCGGGAAGAGGTTCTCCCACTCGGGCTCCTACTCGCAGCACATGAACCACCGCTACTCCTACTGCAAGAGGGAGGCCGAGGAGCGGGAGGCGGCCGAGAGGGAGGCCCGCGAGAAGGGCCACCTGGAGCCCACCGAGCTGCTCATGAGCAGGGCGTACTTGCAGGGCATGACTCCTCAGGGTTACCCGGAGCTGGCCGAGCGCGAGGCCATTCTGAGGCACGACGCCGTGAACGGAGGGATCAGAGAGGGACACAAGGAAGTGGAAGGAACGTATGCAAAGATCGGACGGAGGGACGAGTTCGAGGAGGAGGAGGAGGAGGAGAGCAAGAGCATGGACACGGACCCGGACACGTTGAGGGACGAGGAGGAGAACGGAGAGCACTCGATGGACGATAGCTCGCTGGACGGCAAAATGGAAACCAAATCGGATCACGAGGACACGATGGAGGACGGCATGTAATCAGCGGGGGGACACTTTTTAAAAACAACAAAACAAACACAAAAAAAAAAGCTTCCCATCATCTTAAAAGTTTTGAGTTTGTCTCTTTCGGTTCAGTATTCTTACCTGCTCGGTTTAAAACGCCGTGTTTTAAGCTGCACGTGCCTGAAGCTTCCGGGAAGCTCTGACAGACTCCTCACAGGGGGGTGAAAGGAGGAGGAGGAGGAGGACAATGTCTGCCAAACAAGACTCAAAAATCAATCTGGAGGAAGCGTCGAGATGGGAGGCATGGGTTTGTGAAATAAGCTGCATTATGCAAACCGAATAAATGAATACATTTCAAAAAATGTACAGTACTAAGGCCTAAAATCACGTGTGGTGCTAACCTCCTCAGATAAACCCCCCGTGTTCCATAGTATTTATAGCACAACTAGTGACTTGTACAAATTGCACTCCGCTTCTATAATCATGAACAAAAATAATAAAAAGTATTGCCTATGTATATATTTATACAGTGTTGGAAAAGAGCAGTATTCCCTGCACTACAGTCATTGGTATTACCTTCGTTCTCACTCCCTTCGGTGTCGTTTTTTTTTTCCTGTTCCAAACATCTCCAGCCACACTGTTTTAGGCCTCTTGAATCAAATGAAGGAATTTAAACTGTGTTGATGATTTATTATTTTTTTGTTGTTTTTTAAAGAAGTTTTAAAGAGACCTTCGTTTTAAGGGAAAATACAAATTTATGGACTGAGTTTTTGGGGTGAAAATCGATGAAGGACGAAGCCTTTGTAAGGTGTTTTTTGATAAGAAAAAAGAAGCCTTATATGCAAACCTTTTAACCTGTGTGTTTTCTGCAAGTGCCACCCTCGTATTGTGTAAAAGGAAGGTTACTTTATTTTTCACCAGCTTCAGTATTATGAAATGGTTCACCGTTGTTCTTTGAAGCACCCGTGTCAGTATTAAGACGTATAGGCAGCAGCTCCTTAGTTTACATTATGTTGTGCAATGTTTTCTCAGTTCTTTTGTCAGTATTACACCAAACCATTTTTCTGAAAACAGCAAATTGCATTCATTTATTTGTAGGTTGAAGGAAACCTTATTTATGTGGCCCATTTTATATTTCCTAATTTTATTTATTTCATACTGTTGTGTACAGTACTATAGTTCTTCAATATATAGATATATTTTAGTAAAAAGGAACATGGTGTCGATCATAGGGGCAAATTTTACGTAAAGAGAGCATTTATTGTGGTTTGAAACATTGTGAAAGTTTAATCTTATTTTATTTTCCTTTATTTTCCAGTTGCTGGGAAGAAAAAAAAATCCAAATTTGGGAACTTTTATACAATTGTGAAAACACTGTATTTTCGACTGAAAAAAAATTCCACTTTCTTCATCTTTGTTTCTTTTTTTAAGCTAAAAAAATGAAGAGGGACTGTTAAATACTATGTATGATATCATGACTGAAGAAGAAATCTTTCCTGAAATGTCTTTGTAAAAGTATTATTGAATTCTTAATTTGTAATTTCTCTTGAAAATGACCCTGCTCGAATAAAAAGTAGCCAAATTACAGAGTAACCAAACCGTCGGCGCTTGGTGTTTATTCACAAACCGGGAGCTTTTCTCAGGCGCTCCAGGCTCGAGTCGCTTTAGATTCCTTCCAAAATGAGAAAATCTTTCTCCCCTCCAGTTTATTTGGAGGCCTCGTTGGATGAGGTGTTGGTTTCTCATTATTATGCTAATTAGATTCAGTTTCAGTGCTCATTTTCTAATAGATCAAAGGGAAATGACCTCATTCGGATGGAGCTAAAGACATTCCACGTTTTTCCACCTGTTTTTGCATTTAAACGGTGATTATTGGTGATTTTTGATAATTTATTGTCATCCTTTTTGTCCAGAAGTTTCTACAGGAACACACTGAACATAATTACACACCAGAGTACTAAACGTGTATCCATCCACCACAGAAAATAGCTCCTAAAACATTCAGCTGTTTTAAACTGCATCCAAGTTTTGGAGGATTTTAAAGAATTTCTTTTGAAATCAGTTTTTTTTCTACTATTTTCTATTATTAAAATGTTTAATTTATCTTGTAAAAATTGATCAAAAAAACTTTATTTGTAGATTTTGTTGTAATTTTTTTGTTTTATCATTTTTTGACCAATTGAAAAACTGAACCAACAGATGAGTCTTTTATTTTGAAAAATGTGATTATTGAGAATTATTGAGAGAAACAAAAATGTAATTTTTTTATGTTTGACATGAAAAATAAGCATTTAAATACCCAAAATTTTGAGAAACATACATTTTTGTTCACAACCAAGAATAAAAAAGAATTCAGATGAAGTATCAAATTGCACATCGTGATTAAAAATCTTATAATAATAATCTTAATCTTATAATATATAATATAATAATTGAGAAATGTGTTTTATTTTGTCTTTGTTTGCATAGATTTCCCTTGCAGTCTAAAGAAAATCTCAATTTTATTCCTCAAATAGTACAATAATTAAAAGAAGACAACATAGAAATGTTTTTAAATGCTTCGATTTTAGAAAAATGTGAACTTTTTCCTTAAATTTAAGTTGAAACCAACATTTTTTAAAGCAAATCTGGAGATTTTCTTTAATAAAGATGTCATATTTTTTGCATAGACTTGTAAAAGAAATTCTACAGAAAAATTAGGAAAAAAATTATTATTTACCTAAACACTAATAACATTAAAAAATACAGTTTTAGACATATATTTTTAGAATTTCTTGATGTTTTGATGGTTTTATAATAGTTAAAACTAAAATGAAAATTAGAAGGTAAACCGTAGAGCTCAGTGTGTTGAGATGATTGAGTTTTAGACTGTAAATCAACCAATAACCAGAGGTTAATTTGAGTTTTTTCCCTTTAGTGTTAGAACATGCCTTGGATCAGATCTCCAGAGGTTTTCTTTAGCAGCTCCTAACTTTTCCAGCCTCTTCCTGAAACTTTCCTCGGCGCTGACAGGTGGACCCCGGCTGAGCGGTCCTCTCCAGTGGAGGAGACGCCCGACTCCATCAGACACATTAAACTCAACATCAAAGAGAAGAGATGAAAGCAGCGAAGGTCGTGCGATGCCGAACGCCAGAACGTGCTTTGCATATTCTCCCATCGATCGCCATCGGATCATTTCTCAGATAAAAGATCGGAGGTCTTAAATGATTAGCTGATGAATTTAATAAAGTGCTGCGAACCGCCTGGACAAGTACAAAAAAACCAGAGCGTCGTGTCCAGATGGGAATCCTCTGGAGTGCATCCCTATCATTAAGAGCGAAACCGTTAGATTTCCACTCTCTGACTTCACAAGCAGCTAATGGGGAGGTCAAAGGTCGAGATGGATGTGATGAAACAATCCTGCAACCTCAGAGTGGCTGATTTTTATAGGGAAGAGAGGGGAGCAGTTTGCAGCTGTCTGTCTGAATCCTGGTTGTCACTTTAGTCCAAAATTTCCTGATCAATACCCTCTCAGACACCTCATTGATTTTTTGTGCACTCGGTTGTCCCAGATTCACGAGCTGTACCTTTAAACCTCATCAAACCCGCTCTCCTCTCCGGCGTTTTCCGATGAGTCTGATCCGATCTGATGTGAAACGGCGTTGGGAGCATCGCCCGGCTTGTAGAACATTTAAAAGGCAGGGAAAAACAACAACACAAGCGTGTAGTAGTAATTCATACGAGTGTCATGCAGCCATATGCCCGGTCCAGATTGGTGGTGTATTTTGGACAGCTGAGCTCTGATGATTCACCGCCGGGCCGCGTACAGACCAAAGCTAAGTGTACATTTTGCCTCAGGCTGCTCTGCTGCCTCCACACACTCACTAAGTAGTAAAATCAACTCTTGTCTGATGGTTTTTCTACTCATCTCCTCCAACTTTTATCTTTTACCTGCATTTTTTAACTTCCATTTGAAGACAAAAACACATTTTTGTATGAAGTCATATTTTAGTGGCACAAAATAAAAAAAGAGTCTGGAAAAGAAGAGTAAAGGGAAAATAAATCACGCTTTAATAGACAGAATAAGAGTGATAGAGCATGACAGAACAGTGAATTAAAATAGGTTTGAGGTTTTGCTGTAATTTTGGATTGGAGAAGCCATTTTTTCCATCTTAAAGTCTGACTGGAGAACAGATTAGTGCCTGAAATAAAACAAGAGGTTTGCATCAGATGAAGGGAAGAGGAGGACGTTCAGAAGGAATCTGATTTAGATTTTTAAAAACTAATCCCTGCTAATCCTCATTTTCAACATGACCACACCTTTCAGGTTGAACATAAATCTCATTTCACTCCTGCAGTAACAGAAAATCATTTTCCAAGGCTCATCTTGGAGATGATTAAATCACTGAACATGCTTATAATGACATGCATTTTGCTTTGTCACTGTGTATCATCAATATAACGTTTGTAGACACCTGTATTTGATTTCCTCGTGTGTTTTTAGTGCATTTTTAATCCTAATTTTGCATAAAACAGCACTGAAAATCATGACAAGGCGCCTGCAGTTCATCTGTCATCCTGACGGGGGCGAGCGTGAGTTCACGGCCTGCTCTGAATGTTGCTCTTCTTCTACATCACGGAGACCAATTAGCTAGGAGTTAGCTGCTTGTGTTTTACTTTTGTTAAAGCGCAGGTTTGTGTACCTAACTCTCAACTTTTGAGTTTGTTTTTAAATTAAAGCATGAATTTATAAGGCTTATTTCGAGCTACGGACATCTTGTTATTTTTTCAAATCTCTACAGCTGAACTTAACCTGCTAATTAACCTCACCTGTCCCGTCAGAAACACGACGCCGGAGTCCCTCTGTGACCACTATCGTTTACATAATTCAAGGTAAACGTATTCACATTGATTTATTATATTTTTATTGGTTTGTCAAGTTTGCAGTGGTTCAGCAAAGCTAGCTTGGTCTGACATTAGCTTCCCATTCCAGCTTCATATTTTGGGGGTTTGAGAGAAAACTTTCATTCCTACAGCTGAGATTTGAAAGAATAAGTGAAGAAAAGAAGAATAAAATATATCTGGGTAGGTTGTGATGTAGTCTAAAAGCTGTGGGACTAAGCGGATATTGTTTGCAAATGATTTGAGGCATTTCAAAAGTTGGTGTGTGAGATCAACTATCCTCAAACTTGAACTGTAATGTAAAAACCATCAAAGATCTCAAGATACCAGTTCAGTCATGTGAAGCCTCACGTTCTCTGACCAATTCAAACTCTGTTTCTACACATTTAAAGAAACCAGCTCAAAGTTCAGTTAATTCAAATTGAATCAATTCATATTCTAGGTAAACATTTAAAACTACTCACAGCCCCAAAATGAATGAGTTCTCACCTATTTCTGTATATTTCAGATGAATAATATAAAAACAGTCAGTTATGATGGGTGGTATTATGCATTGATTCGAGTTGAAACAATTCATCAATTAGATAAAAAAAAAAGTCCTCAAGGAAAAATTAATATAATCAATGTTTTATTTAAACCACATGACTGCACGTGTTTCACAGGGACAGTTATTAGCTCATTGTCAGCATAACAGGAACGTCAACAACATACAACTGATTTATTTGTGATTAAAACTGGATTCTCTGCAGTCAGAAGTCTTTACAGTCAGATCAGAGTTCTCTATTTAAAGAACAGAGAGGGGAAAATAATCTAGTGTGCTCAGCTCTACATGTCCAGACTTTAAGAGATGCAGGCTGTCTTATCAATGTTTAAACGTTCTTATTGAATGACAGAACGTTTTGGATTAATAAAGTTCAAGCTGTTGTACTCAGGCAGACCAAACACTGGGTTTCAGGGAATTTTCTCACTTTCCTCTGTTACCTGTTCAGACATTAATCATCCTAAATAAAACAAGGAGTCACAAATATCCTGAAGTCCTATGGCTGGACAGAGCAGGAAGATCTGGTGACTGGTAGCTTTTATTTAAAAATAAATATTCTGGAAAGTCTTGTGAATGAATAAACTAAAATGAATTAATAGTTTAATTGAGCTTTAGATGCATCTGGAAGTATGCACATACATGAGCAGGGAACAGCTTTTAACAGGTATATATTTATATCTGAGTACTCAAGGAATCTGTAGCTTTTTTGATAGATAAACTCAATGACATACATTTCATATTTCAGACATGTTACTGTGCTGGAAATCCTTGAAAATGCTTGAATTTAAAGGAATATTTTCAAAATTCTTTAATTTTAAGTATAAAAAAACTTGAAATTGTAACAAAAATTTGTCATGGCACAAAACCATTTACTTTATGAGACAAGGAAGTAAAATAATAGTTTTGAGCAAGTATGTTCACATGTGTAAATTATCACTGTAAACTGCTGGAAAACCTTAAAAATGAACGTGAATGAACTTGAAAATTCCTTGAATTTGATTTTGAAAAAGATGTTAGAACCCTGATGTTTATTATTTCAGCAAGTAGTGTTTGAATGTATTTTTTTTATTAACTATTTATTAATAATAACACTTTTTATGTAACTGAAGGATGCTTACCATAAAATCTAAACTAAAAACCAACTGATGAGAATCAGATGAGAGTCTGGTGAGGAGGAAATGTTAGACAGGAGAATAGTAAAACTAAGAGTTTTATCTGTTTGCATCTCTGAGTCTTTATTCGGACTTTTATGCCCGTTTTTGTTGTCAGAAAGCAAAACAGTTCTGAGCAAAGCGTGGCCCACTGGGAAGATGTTTATAATTATAGTTGCTTTCAAAGAGGTTCAGGTTTGGCTCTGATTAATTCCTGATGTTATTGTACAGAGACATCAGACAAAACCTTAACTGGTGCACGTTAAAGATAATGTTTGAGTTATTAATTCGGCTGTCCTTGCATGTGAGATGAGCTGAGAGATGAGTTAGAAATGCTGCGGTCTCGAACTTGGCCTCCAGGCTGCTGTTTGTGTCACAGATTCTCAGAACTTTAAAGTTTTGCTTTGGAAGAGGCTGATTGCTGTATTTGAGTGGAAACTGTGGTCAATTCCCAACTCGCTGAGGTTACATTAACACCTCTCAGCCTGGATATCTTCTCATGTTACATATCGTCGGGTACAAATGGGTTTTTTGTTTTGCCAATAAGACGATTCACCCTGTATCTGCTGATGCTACAAAAAGGGTTTGGATGAGGGGAAAATTGAGGAGAGACTCACACTTTGACCTCATTAAATTATTTATATATCCCCATATGCCACCCAGGCCGTTTGTGAGGGGGGCACGTGAAGGACGAGCGAGGAGATCGCTCTCCTCTGACCTGGCACTCTGTGAGAGAAAGTTCAATGACACGCAGGGAGGAAAGGCGCAACTGACCAGCGGGGATTAGCCAATCAGAGCGTCAGAAGAGCAGCCAGCTGTTGATTCTGGCTGGACCGAAAAGAGGGTCGGAGCAGGTGGTGCCGCTCGGTGCCAGCGGTGCTACAGAGGAGGGCGAGAAGACGGCGATAAGGCAGACTTCTCCTCACATAATATGACACACATAATATTGCACTTTGTGGTTTTCTTTTACTTTTCGGTCAGGCATTCTTTCCACTGATGATTCTGTGTATTTACAGTCCTAACTTGGCTCTAAACGTAAAAAGAAATTAACTTTAGGTGTGAAACATTCAGAAAAATCTGAAATGAACTTAAAACCATATTTAAAAGTTTTCCAATAGTCCTAGTTTCTGTTTCCTGTTAGTGATTTCCTACACTTCCCAGAATGCTTATAACATTTGGACCATCAAATTAAATATTTATGTATTTGTTTGAGGTAAAATTTTGCTTTTGACCTGCAGAGATGAGAGGAGTGAGAGTCAGCTCTGCCTCCTTTTATGAAAACAGCAGCTGCAGAGCGTCACACAGACAACAATACATCGTCTGTTTGGGGGGGTTGCTGCACCTTGGTGGGGTTGGACAGCTCTGTAAGCACCCCGCGTGGAGTTTTATTAATTTGCATTTATGGTTTTATGAGCTTGCTGTCAGTGAAACACCCCGTTTGGCAAACGGAGAAGCAGACTCCTGCAGAGATCTGGGTCTCTGCTGCTGTAAATATCCCCTCAAATACAAGTTTATCTGATTGTTTCTAACAGGAACAGGACAAAGTGACACATAAAACAAAAAGACGAGGTTGAGACATGAAAAACATGATACTGATCGCACCAATAAAGTTTTCTTCAAATGTTTACAGTTGGAACAGTCAACGTGACGGCCTGGAGAAACATCCACCAACGTCTGTGGTCAGAGGAAATCTCAACTTCAGTGATTATGAAGACACAACATCACTGATTCAGGTAGAGTTTCACATTAACAGTCAATTTCTTCTCACAGTTAAACAAAAATCACGGCTATCCCAGATAACAAAACAAGCCAGGAAAGTAATAGGGGTTCCCTGTCAGAGCTGTACTGTCACTCAGTGACCAAGGAGGCCATCCTGATTGCTGAAGGCTCTACTCTAGGGCTGGGTACCGAAACTCCGTACTTCTTGGGACCAAAAGAAAAAAAATTTGTGTAGCACAATGTAGTTAAATAAAAGCTGCTACAGCTTTTGGAGCATCGACCATGAACTTTACACAAAACAAACATCAGTACTGTGAGGATTCAGACCTCATGAATACACATACTGCTACACAACTACTACTACTACTACTACTACTACTACTACATGCTGCTGATACACAACTACTGTGACTGGCTTCATCTCCTCCAGAGTGGCTGCAGAGTTTGTCACGCTACATAAAACAGTATCTGTTCTGTAGTATTGGAGTACTTTTACAAGTACACAACCATAGTATCTGACCAAAACCCAATGCTGGTGTTGTATCAGGGCATCTCAACTTTTGAATGCACCATGCAGTAATAAACTTTAATCAACATTTTAAAGTTAATCAGGATAAAATTTTCGAAAAATCTTCTGTTATTTAGTTCTTTGAACTAAGTCGGCAGCTCAGAGCTACTAACAGTTGTCTCCCCACCACGTGAGTCCTCAGGGCCTCGTTGTTGTGTCCCTGGAGTTTTAAGAAAATGTAATTATTTTTTTCATTATGCTTAAAAACAGCAGTTTCCTTTATGTCCAGTACAAAAAGACAAAGTGAATTTTGGCTAAAAACAAACAAATGACTCATTTAAAAAGGTACAGTTTAAACAGATTGCATTAAAAATGTCATAGCAGCAGATAATAAGGTCAAGATTGGTAAATTCAAACATTTTAAAACTTCTGCAACACGAATTCTATAAGAATAATCATGCACAGTAGTCATGTAGCTTAAGAACTTGTAGTTTAGAGGCTTGTGTGACTGGAGACAAAATAGATAGTAAATGATTTGTGACCAAATCACAAGAAAATTTGCACAAAAGTTGCAGTTTATCCATGTAACCCATATGACCTGGCCAGATGTTAAATGTATTAATAAAATGTCTTGTGTTCCAGTTCATTGTGAATCTAAGTAGGGCTGTGTGATGGAACGAAATGTATTTAATGATGAAATCAAAACATCTATTGTTTCATTTTATACTCTGTTTATGTCATGGTGTCACAAAATATGCTGTTTATGACAGGATTTCTTTTTCTGTCGTTGCAATGTGGATGCAGACACAGAGCTGGCAGCATGTCGAGGAGAGGCAGAACCAAAACGGTTTTTAGGAGGGGGACACATTTCAGCATAACACCGGGTAGCTCCTAACAGAAGGACCAAAACAAACACAAGAGCTCCTTATAAACGAGGGGCTGCGTCGTGGAATGTTTTAATATATGGATGTAATCTCACTGATCATGGCTTTTCTTAACGATCTGTGTTTTCATACTTTACTATGACGTCTACAATGTGGTGAACTATGGAGAAGAGGTTTCCAGCAGTTACACATTTCACTTAGAGAATTTTTAGAGCATATTTGAGAAAACAAGTTTTCAGTAATAGTAAAATAGTAAATTTTAGTGCATGATTATTTGACCTACTGTATTGTAAAGAAGTTTGGGGCCAACACATTACACACATTCTTACAGAAGAAAACTAAGTTTGCATAAAGCGAATGTTAGAGAGCAACTGTTTTGTTTTTTAGGTTAAACATATTGTAATTTACAGTGAATATTTAAAATCTATGTTTAAAGCTAACTAGTAGGGCTGGGGGTAAACGATTGTTTTTAAAACTATTAGTCAGGCAATTACAATATCGAATAGTCGACTATTATTTTTCTGTTGCACGATTAATAAAAAAACATAAAATCTCAAATAAATATGCCCAAAAATTTAATACATTTATTATACAATGGTTTTCCAAAGCCAAACATCTTCCGCTTAAAATCAAAGCAGTGTTGTACAAAATGGAAGGCCTGTCAGTGTTTACTCTTTTACAGTACAATAACTTTAGTTTCAATGTTTTGAAAAAATACCAAGTTGTAGTATTTTTTTTTTTTTTTTTTTTTAAATACCAAATACCAAGTTGTAGTCTCCTCCGTGAACCGTCACCTTATCGTGGTGGAGGAGTTTGAGTGCCCTAATGATCCTAGGAGCTATGTTGTCTGGGGCCCTTGTGCCCCTGGTAGGGTCACCCATGGCAAATTGGTCCTAGGTGAGGGGTGAGACAAAGTGCGGTTCAAAAGACTCTTCATGCAAGTACAATCATCGAGCCAGTGTACCCGGCCCGGAGGGTTACCGGGGTCCCACCCTGGAGCCAGGCCTGGGGTTGGGGCCCGTGAGCGAGCGCCTGGTGGCCGGGCTTTCACCCATGGGGCCCGGCCGGGCCCAGCCCGAACTGGATACATGGGCTCATCCACCTGTGGGCCCACCACCTGCAGGAGAAACATGAAGGGTCCAGTGCAATGTGGATCGGATGGCAGACCAAGGCGGGAGCTTTGGCGGTCCGATCCCCGGACACAAAAACTGGCTATCGGGACATGGAACGTCACCTCTCTGGCGGGGAAGGAGCTGGAGCTTGTGGAAGAGGCTGAGCGATACCGGCTAGATATAGTCGGGCTCACCTCGACACATAGCGTTGGCTCTGGAACCCGAGTCCTTGAGAGGGGTTGGACTCTCTTGTATGCTGGAGTTGCTCCGGGTGAGAGGCGGAGGGCTGGGGTGGGCTTTCTGTTAGCCCCAAGACTCTCTGCCTGTATGTTGGGGTTTTCTCCGGGGGACGAAAGGGCAGCTTCCCTGCGCCTTCGGGTTGGGGAACGGGTCCTGACTGTTGTTTGTGCTTATGCTCCAAATAGCAGCTCAGAGTACCCACCCTTTTTGGAGTCCCTGGGACGAGTGCTGGATAGCGCTCCTACTGGGGACTCCATAGTCCTGCTGGGGCACTTCAACGCTCACGTGGGCAATGACAGCGTGACCTGGAAGGGCGTGATTGGGAGGAACGGCCCGCCCAATCTGAACTCGAGTGGTGTTCTGTTTTTGGACTTCTGTGCAAGTCGCAGTTTGGCCATAACGAACACCATGTTCGAACATAAGGATGCCCACCGGTACACCTGGTACCAGGGCAGCCTAGGTTACAGGTCGATGATTGACTTTATAGTATCAGTATGTATCATCTGACCTGAGACCGTATGTTTTGGACACTCGAGTAAAGAGAGGAGCGGAGCTGTCAACTGATCACCACCTGGTGGTGAGTTGGATCAGGTGGCAGGGGAAGATGCTACGCAGAACTGGTAGACCCAAACGTATAGTGAGGGTCTGCTGGGAACGCCTGGCAGAAGAGCCTGTCAAGATGGTCTTCAACTCCCACCTCCGGCAGAGCTTCGACCGCGTCCCGAGAGCAGTGGGGGACATTGAGTCCGAATGGGCCTTGTTCTGCTCTGCGATTGTTGAGGCGGCTGTTGCTAGCTGTGGTCGCAAGGTAGCCGGTGCCAATCGTGGCGGTAACCCCCGTACCCGCTGGTGGACACCAGAGGTTAGGGGAGCCGTCAGGCTGAAAAAGGAGGCCTACAAGGCATGGCTAGTCTGTGGGTCTCCAGAGGCAGCTGATGGGTATCGGAGGGCCAAGCGGGGTGCAGCAGTGGCAGTTTCCGAGGCAAAATCTCGAGCGTGGGAGGAGTTCGGCGAGACCATGGAGAAAGACTATCGGTCGGCTCCAAAAAGGTTCTGGCAAACCATCCGACGCCTCAGGGGAGGAAGGCGGCAACTCGCTCACACTGTTTACAGTGGGGACGGGGAGCTGCTGACATCGACTGGGGCTATAGTCGGGCGGTGGAAGGAATACTTTGAGGAGCTCCTCAATCCCACCGACACACATTCCTATGAGGAACCAGAGCTGGGAGACCTGGGGACGGACTGTCCAATCTCTGGGGCAGAAGTCGCTGAGGTAGTCAAACAACTACGCAGTGGCGGAGCCCCGGGGGTGGATGAGATCCGACCTGGGTATCTGAAAGCTATGGATGTTGTAGGACTGTCGTGGTTGACACGTCTCTGCAACATTGCGTGGTCATCGGGGGCAGTCCCTGTTGAGTGGCAGACCGGGGTGGTGGTTCCCATTTTTAAGAAGGGGGACCAGAGGGTGTGTTCCAACTATAGGGGGATCACACTCCTCAGCCTCCCTGGGAAGGTCTACTCCAGGGTACTGGAGAGGAGGGTCCGGTCGATAGTTGAACCTCAGATAGAAGAGGAGCAATGTGGTTTTCGTCCTGGTCGTGGAACTGTGGACCAACTCTTTACCCTCGCTAGGGTGATGGAGGGGTCATGGGAGTTTGCCCAACCAATCCACATGTGTTTTGTGGATTTGGAGAAGGCTTATGACCATGTCCCCAGGGACACCCTGTGGGGGGCGCTCCAGGAGTACGGGGTGGATGGTCTTTTGTTAAGGGCCATTCAGTCCCTGTACCAGAGGAGTGTGAGTTTGGTCCGCATAGCCGGCAGTAAGTCGGACCTGTTCCCAGTGAGGGTTGGACTCCGCCAGGGCTGCCCTTTGTCACCGGTCTTGTTCATAACCTTTATGGACAGGATTTCTAGGCGCAGCCGTGGTGTGGAGGGTGTTGAGTTTGGTGACAGGAGAATCTTGTCTCTGCTTTTTGCAGATGATGTGGTCCTCCTAGCTTCATCAGGCTCTGACCTACAGCTCTTGCTGGGGAGGTTCGCAGCCGAGTGTGAAGCGGCTGGGATGAGGATCAGCACCTCCAAGTCTGAGGCCATGGTTCTCGGTCGGAAAAGGGTGGATTGCCAACTCCAGGTCGGGAGAGAGATCCTGCCTCAAGTGGAGGAGTTCAAGTATCTCGGGGTCATGTTCACGAGTGAGGGAAGGAGGGAGCGGGAGATCGACAGGCGGATTGGGGCAGCGTCAGCAGTGATGCGGACGCTGAACCGGTCTGTTGTGGTGAAGAAGGAGCTGAGCCGGAAAGCAAGGCTCTCGATTTACCGGTCGATCTACCTCCCAATCCTCACCTATGGTCATGAGCTTTGGGTAATGACCGAAAGAACGAGATCGCGGATACAAGCGGCCGAAATGAGTTGTCTCCGCAGGGTGGCTGGGCTCAGCCTTAGGGATAGGGTGAGGAGCTCAGACATTCGGGAGAGACTCGTAGTAGAACCGCTGCTCCTCCATGTCGAAAGGAGCCAGTTGAGATGGTTCGGGCATCTTGTTAGGATGCCCCCTGGACGCCTCCCCAGGGAGGTGTTTCAGGCATGTCCTGCCGGCAGGAGGCCCCCGGGTCGACCCAGGACACGCTGGAGAAATTATATCTCTGGTTTGGCTCTGGAGCGCCTTGGGATCCTGCCGGAGGAGCTGGTAGAAGTGGCTGGGGAGAAGACTGTCTGGAACTCCCTAATTGGATGCTGCCCCCGCGACCCGGACCCGGATAAGCGGAAGAAGACGAGACGAGACCAAGTTGTAGTGCTAAACAAAACACTGTGCAGTGCACAGTATGGACATCCCCAAGTTTTTAACGCTAAATAAAATGACAGTTTTACAGTTTAAAGTTAGCCACCGTTACCATTCATGCCAGTATTATGTTATTTCTAACTAAAGTTAGCTAAACACAGCTTAGCCACTAGCATAGCCACTAGCTGCTAGCAGAAACCAAACACAAACACAGTTAGCTTACACCACTGAAGCGCGCAGAGCTCAAGCACATGTTACACAATACATTACTAACGTATATATATTGAATTAATTTAGCAAACACCGGTGATTGTAACGTTACTGACTTCTTTTCTCCGGTGTAATGAGTAACAGCCTATGCTTCAGATGTTCTTACATGGAAGTTGTGCTGGTGTGATATGCCAGTTCCATCATGCAAAAACTGCAAATAACTAAACACTTCTGGCTGCGTTTAAAGTATTCCCACACCTTTGAGGTAGGGCGGCGGGTTGTGTTATGGTGACCTGTAGAGCTTGGGAGTGCAAGCTGCTGAGCCTGAGAGCTGGTTGGAGGCAGAGTTTTGTTCTCTGTGCTGCTTTGTTCTGGTCACTCACGTCTGTGTGGTGAGTGGGCGTGGTGCGTCGACTACCAGATTTGGCATCAACGATTTTTAAAAATCGATTCATCAACATCATTGACTTGTTGCTACAGGCCTACTAAATAGAAATGGTTGCTAAATAATGTGCAACCATTTTATGTTTTGCAGTCAAAGAAATGCATTTGATTTTAAATGCTTTTAGTATGAACTACATTAAAGTAGATGTGCTTTTCAGTGCATGCAGTAAAATTATGGAATGATTTGGATGATGATTTGATATTTTTTAAAACTATTAATCAAGTAAAAAAAACTATAATGAAGAAAAATCTAGATTTTAGTACTTTATGTGACAATAACCAGAGCTGGTGGTATTTAATGTAGTTGAAGAAATTGAATATGTTTGTATAAACATAGCAGTTTGTAATTTGTTGAGAATGGAGCAGATTTCATCTTCCTGCTTCCTTTCACTCATCTACTGGTAATTTTGTTTTTACAGTTGGGTTTGAGTGATTCAACAAACCAAATAAACAAAATTCTAGTCCGTTATTATACTTTTTTTCACATCATAATATAAATGAAGTATGTTCAGGTAATTATCAGCACAATATCTCCTCATTAATTTACAGTTATTGGTGTTTTTTTAAGAGGGAAATGTTTAATGTGCTAGTCTTCTGTTTTTCTTTTTTATTTCACACTGAACTCCTTTGATGTTTTTATTCAAATTTTCCTTTCATTTTTTTTACAGGACACTCTATAAAATATATAAACATCAGAACATTTATGTTTTGTTGGGCGTTGATTATTGGGTGTTTTAGGAAGTTTCATAGACTTTTGCGCTCCTTGTTGTTTTTGTGCACCGATCTTTCAATTAAAACGCACAGCTTGGACTAGTTGTAGGCATCACATGACCGCAGTGTTTTCCTTCAAGAAAAAAAAAAACCCTCAGTCTGTCCATCCCCTCGCCCTCCTCCCCCCTCCTTCAAGGGATGAGTGATTATGTGTTTTGCCAATACGTTTGTGGAAATCTTTTGATATGCACAAACACAGATTCTAATGCGGCTGCAGCAGCAGCGTTTTTGGCTGACGGCTGATTAGGATGCCGGATCATGGCTGAGTCCGCGAGGCCGCAGCTGGGCGCAGGGAACATCGCTCATTACACATTTTCTAGAGAGAGAGAGGGAGAGAGGTGAGGAGGGGGGGAAGGCTAATTCACACTGCTGCACAGCATGCCGGTGTAGGTGTAATCATATCATTCTAAATCAGCGGTCAGTTACGTGGCAGCGAAGCCTCGGTTTGTGCCAGAGGGCCGGCTGGAGCCTGATTAAAGCTCGACCAAAGACAAAGTGACACGTCCTTAACCTCATCAGAGCCGACGTTAAGCAAACCATCACTTAGCCGTCAAGGTGCGAGGCTCGCTCTCCCCCCTGAACGAATCCTCAACCTTCTCCTCTCCTTTCTGCTAAATGAGAGCTTTCTTCTCGGGGTGCAGCATGCATTTTTTATGACGGCGCTGCGACCGATGGTGGATGGCTGCTTGGGCGTTCCCATCACTAATACGCCACTGTCCTCTTGATTTAATTAGACGTTGGCTCCCACTATTTTCGACAAGGAAATATCTGCTCTAATTAAGCAGTATACTTCACCAGAGGAAGAACAGACAGCAATTTGACGTTGGGTTAATGTCCTCATAAAAAATCCATGATTTCTTGCCCTTTGCCCTTCTTTTGGGGGGCATTTTCCTACTAGATTCATAATTTCAAATCTTTTTCTTCTTTTTTCAATTCTTATCACGCTGTTTTGCACCCTGGAAACGGATAATTACTCCAAACCTTTAGCAGTCCAACCTTCCTGCTGAAAAGGAATTGAATGTAGCGTCACATGTATGTAATTTCTTAAAGGAAGCATTCCCTCTGTAGCCTGCAGGGATTAGGCCCTAATGACAGAAGTTAATTATATTAAGAGTAATTTTCAAAAACAGTTCATGAACTGCAAATTATACTTAAAATTGCTCCTTAATGCTCTTAACTGTAATTAAATTGCTTAATATCTTAAGAAAATGAACATGTGGGACAGTGGTAATGGGTTAACGGGAACTTTTAGGGGTTCTGTGCTTAATGGTGCGCAGATAAAATCGGTAATGTGATATTCAGATTGGAAGTTCAGGAGCTGCGGATGTTTGTGTGGAACAAAAATGCTGATGAGAAGGAACAGCTACAAACCCTACTGTCGTGTTCCGGTGAAACCTGACTGTTTTTATAGGTTTTCTCACCGAAAAAAGTTCTTCCTTTTAGTCTGATTGACCTGAGATTTCAGGACTTTGTCAACACAAGGCATCTGAGCCAACACACTGAATTTAAATCATTTTCATTAAATTTTATACATTTTATTAAACTTTTGCACACCCGTGGTGTACTGGAAATAACTGCTTATTAGCAAATGGACTTAAGTCCTTTTCCACATCCTGGATTCAGTTTTTTATTAGACACTATCCATATATGTAATAATTAAACGGACATGTCTTACTTCTTTGGCTGTTGAAATATGAAAACAAAATGTCCTGTTTGCAGGTGTCGTCATGTTGTATTTTTAGAATCAGTCTGACTTACTCACCTGTAGAAAAAAGGTGTTTCGTTGAAATGTCAAACCACTCTAATAACGTCAGGAAAATTAGATGTTTTGACACACCTCAGATTAGGGGTGTGCATTGGCAAGAATCTGGCAATATGATAGGCATCACAATACAGGGGCAACGATACGATATATCGTGATTTATTGCGATACTGCAAGCAATACAGTACATTGTGATATTTATGAGTTTCATTGTTGGAAAACTGTAGCAGCTGAACAAAGAAGTTATCCTCTTCAGTTGTCCGCTGAGCAGAATCCATTCACTTCATGTTAAAATGAGCCTTTAACGCTACGTCATCATGGTTTCTAGCCACATGTGCTCACAAATGTGTCCTGTTGCCTGAGTATTTGACTACTGTTGCAGATTTTACAGACTGCATAACTCCTGTCACAGTCTTTACTACATTTCTTTGTTTTGAAAAACCAAAATGTCTCCACAGATCAGCTTTGAAAGGTGCTGAGGCCGGCTGTATCACCTCTTTTTCTCATCTTACAGGTGTGTGGAGTTAGAAACATTTACCACTCAACGGTACTCATCAGGAGATGTCGATGCTCCATGGAAGCAGAGGACTGTTGAGGACTAATGACTGCAGCCAACAAGCGATGGGAGGTTGAAATGCAACATAGAAATGAACTACCACCATTTATTTTTGCAGGTAAATTGTTGATAAGAAATCGATATTGTGCTTTAAGAATATCGATATAATATTGTGACACGATATATCAGTACACCACTACCTCATATAAAAACACCTGAAAAAAATAATTTGAGGGAAAATGTTCATGTCTTTTCTGTTCACTTTGAAGGCGGAGCTTAAAACTTTGACTCCAGCCAGCCACAACAGGGGCAGTCAACTTCTAATTAGTCAGAACCAGTGTTGCCAATTCATAGACTTTGTCGCTGTATTGAGTTAGTATTTTGACCCCTCTAGCAACAAATCTTGCATCATCTTCCAGAGGTGCTGACGTGGTGTGGTTCTTACACTGAATGATCAGAAGGAGCTTCTGTGGGACTCCTCCCTTGTCTCGAATCACTCACCACTGGCCCAGTCCTCATGCAGCAGTGTCTGAGCTGCAGTCAGAGCAGGAGGTGGTTAACCCCTCTGTGTCCAGACTGCAAATGAATCAGCTGCTGGCTGATCCCACTCGGGGCAAAATGTAAATGTAAAACTTTTGTTTTAGAACTATTTAACTAAACAACTTAAAAAACAAAGGAAAAAGAGGGGAATTAGTGGCCACTTTCGTATATACCTCAGTACAACATAGTGGAATTTGTTCTCTGCATTTGACCCATCCTTGAGGAGCAGAGGGCAGCCATTTTTTGTGGTGGAGGTTCAGTTTATTGCCCAAGGATTCTTCAACACATGGCTGGGCTGGGGTTTAAACCTCACTCTCCCACATGTAAGGGAGTTTCTCTGCCACTTGCCCCATTCCCCAGATGGTTGCGGATGGTTGGAATTGGGCGTTAATGCAGGGTTTTGATTTTGACAATAACAAAATAATCGATAGAAGAAAACAATCATGTAGTTCTTAGCATATGCAGCTTTTTTTGCTCACTTTTATCTTGCATTAGAGTGATTTTTGCCAAGCTCCCCTTTAAATGTTAGTGTGAGCTTGGTATTCCTCAACAGATTGTTGGACAATTTGAGCTCCATGCAGAGGAAAGGTCCAGGTTTGTAAGCCATGTGGTGCTGTCGACTTTAAGTTTGCAAATGTGCTTGAAAAAGAGAAGACTTGTGCGTCCCAGCTAGTGATTTGATCATGTGGTTGAGTTTTTTGCTATTATTTTGGAACTTTGTCCTCATTCAATACAAAAACTCAACTTTGTTGTCATTTTCTAACTTTTGAAATAAATGACAAATAATGTCCTTGATTATTTTTGACACAGTAAGCAGCAACAGCAAATCTAATCCTTCAGATATTACTTTTTTCACTCAGAAGTGAGTTGTTCACACGAGGGTCACACCAGTAAACTGTTTTAGAGAGAGTCCCCCGTTTATCTCCACCGTTCGGACCTTCTGCAACACCCGTAATGACGCGCTAGTCGTACATTCATATATTCATGAGGGGATGAGTCGGAGTGAGTCCCACCGTCTGTGTTGCAGAAACACTTTCCCAAACGCCTCCTGTCCTGAATTAGTTCCCTTCTCTCCTCCTCAATCCGCTGAAAAAGTGAAAAGTGCTTGAGCTTTTGTACGATTTAATCCCCCAAACGGTTGACGACGAGTATTTCTGAGCTCTACGGGAGAATTATGTGCATTTGTCTGCTCTGTAATTAGGTGTATTTCTTCCCTGAGTTTTTATTTAATGATTGGCTTTTACAGCGAGGGCCAGCACTTTTGAAGTGTAATGATTCTCCACTCAGGCAGCTTGAAAGGTGGAGGGGGAAGAAAAGGGAAAACCAGAGTCATTTTT
This sequence comes from Callopanchax toddi, assembly GCA_006937965.1. Classification (NCBI taxonomy): domain Eukaryota; kingdom Metazoa; phylum Chordata; class Actinopteri; order Cyprinodontiformes; family Nothobranchiidae; genus Callopanchax; species Callopanchax toddi. Next base: position 4,781,047 of record SSNR01000014.1, read on the forward strand.
CAGCTTTGAACAGCCCTTAATCTGTACAAAATTTAGGTTTGCTTTGCTTTTTCCAGATCAAAGACTCACGAGAAAGTATTATTCAATCATAAGTGGTATGTTAAACCAGCAGAATGCCATTGTTGTAGTACTTACACGAGGGTTTTCACCTCAGAAAGAGAGGTTTGGAGGCTTTCCGAGTCATGCCATTTGTGCAACTCTGCATATTAAATCTACTTGGAATTTCACATTGCTGGGACTGTCTGTTCTGTGTGGCTGCAGTGCATGTGTGTGTCTGCGCGCAGGGATCTTTTCCTCTCACACACTCACATGCAAAACTATGCATGCACGAAAACGCACACACTCGCAGTATCTTCCATCTCCGCCGTGAAGCCAGACCCCCCTCGGCTTTTCTCACTTGTAATCATGTCCAAATTTGCACAGGAAGGCAGGGGGAAGGGGAGAGCCATGTGAACTTGTGTGGGTGTTTTCTGTATTTTATTTTATTTTTTTCGTCTTACAAAACCAGCTCCTGATTACCGCCCATCTCAGAGATCCAAATCACCTTCTGAAGCCTCACAAACGCCGAGCTCCAAAAACATTTTCCTCTTCGTTCTTTTTCAACTAAAACTGAAGATTGGCTCGAGGAAGGAGGAAGACTCCGACCGCCAAGTGCATCAATTTAAAGAATGCAGAGAGCAGGAAGACTCTGAGGTAATTGGTAAACACCAGGCTGAACAACTTACAGGAAGTGGAGGTCACAAAGAAAAGCAACAATCATTTGAATGAGTCTCGGAGCAGCTGTTGGTGGTTTATTGAATTTGGTTTGTAGCTAAACTACGGTGGCCCTGAGGTGAAAATCACAAAAGTAAAACAAAAAACTTGACAACTAAATAAAACACAGAACAAAACAAACAAAAAAAAAACCCAACATTTAAAATGAAAAACAAAATGCACAAAGAAAACAAATTTGAACAGAACCCTGAGTAAAACTTATCAGAAAACACCTGAAAAAACAGGTTTAGAGAAGGAAATGACAAATGGTACACAATGTCTTTAATAGAGCTAAAAATAAGTAACAAAACTCAAATAAGTTTAGTGAAGGCTTTAAAAAACTAATCCTAAAAATCCTAAATACATCCAGATTTATTTACCCAAGTTCTAATATTCTAATATAAATTTCTAATTAAATTTCCTTTCTATAGTTTAATATTTTATTCTGTTCAACTTTGATCTGATGATAATAATCAGGTAGGCTTTTGAAAATTTTCATTTTAATTTGAAAAAAAAACACCTTTAACATGTTCGGACCTATTAATTGTTTTTAGAATAAAGTGTTACCAAAAAGGTGTATTTAAACTGTAAACCAGGCTAAAAAAAACCTCTGTCTGAATTTGTGGTGTCACAACTACAAGGCCCACGATGCAGTGCGACGGTCCTATTGGAAGGAATTTATTATTGGACATTTCTGTGAAATAATCCTGTTATTCTGCTCCTGGTTTTAGTTTGTTTAGGGAAATAATATTAAAATACTCCTGTTGTGTTTTCCACTATTGGCCTCTTATTTATCAGAATTCTTTATTTAATGACATTTGGTTGAAAACAGATTTCAAAAGTGGACCAGTGGCCTGTCGTCTATAACGGTTACTGAATCAGGACTGCCAACTTTCAGACATTAAAACCCGGAATATTAGTTGGACGAGGTGGTTTAGGGTTATTTGATTGCTATAAGTAAAGAACATTTTGGCAAATTAAATATACTTGTAGATGTATCCTTTACCTAATATTATTTTAAAAGGAGAATAGTCTTTAAATGTTCAGTGTAATAAAAAAATAAATAAACAAAAATGTTCTATTTTACGCATCCAATCAAAGAAGGGAAGTCAGTTAAATTTGTAGTTTAGGAACAAATCACAAGTGAAGTACTCACCTGGGGTTTCAAAGTTCTTTTAAAAAGAGGAATAAAGTTCGCTAAATTAAATATTTTTCATATCGGTAACGTATAAAAATGTCCCCATTTTTGCTTTTTAGGTTTTTGATGCTTAATTAAAAGTATCATTGTGATCCAAAGTGAAAATGTGTGTATTCCAGGAAAAACACACATTTTCACTTTGGATCACATTGATCTGATTACAGCTGTTTGCAAGGTGTTTTATATTTAGTTATGGTCTTTTAGGGCGAATTATATAATTGTAGACATATCTTTCAGTTGCGTGTCAGTCTTAATTAAATAATTTTTTGTAATCTGGTCCCTAAAGTTGTCTCACATTTTCAGACTCGAAAATTAAACTCAGGGTTTCAGACATTTGTGAAGGATTTAATTTCTTTTGAGAAATTTGTTGGAAAAAAAGGTCAAAATTCCCGTGCCATGAAAGAAAGGCCCTTTGACTCACCCAAAGAAATTCAGAACCCTCAAACATTTTAGGATATTTTGAAAACTCCCTAGTGAATTCATCACCAGCAGCCCAGTGAGATCTCGGCTTTAGGGCCAATGGATTGATTTAAGAATCTGATATGAGAGCAACAATAGATGTTTGCAGGTTCTGCTGCATAAACCATTTTTCTTTTTAGAACATCTTTGATATGATCATGCTTTTTGGTGTTTCTGATTTTACCCTTTGGGGTTATTGACACACTCCACACAAACACACACTTTCTCTGTTTCTGTTTTATACCAAAGTCTGTTTCATTTCTCAAAAAAAGTCCTAAAAAACTTTAAAAACCTGCACTAAAAGTCCCGTTTTCTCCCGTGTCCTTCAGTACCTTCATGCTCTGGTAGAAGCTGAACACAAAAGTCTAAGACGACTTCGTTCCCGTTAGGATCGACATGTTCTTGGCTCCCTCCTGCACATCTCCATTCAGGCCTTGTGTGTTGTTGGGCAGCTTGGAGGAGTTTGTGGCACTCGCTGGTGTAAATGTGTGTGAGCGTGTGTGTGTTGGAGCCCACCTTGGCAGTGGCACTAGCTATCAGCAGGGCCCAGCCGGCACGCTAGCAGTGAGAGCGTAGTGTTTGTAACAAAGCCGGTCTGACTGTGTAACGCTTCACATTTGTCCCCTGGGCGAAGCGAGGTGCAACCTTCCAGGAGAGAGTCTGGGGACGGATGACGCAGAGGGCTGAGGGTGGCGGAGAGCCGTGCAAGCGCCGCTCGGACGTCTGGTTTAGCACCAGAAACCTGAAAACGAATGTTTTGCGAGTCCATTTCTTCATCTCTCCCCAAAACACACAGGCTTCCTCTGCCAGGAAGTTTGTCAGAGAAGTTTTCTTCATGACATCGGCCTGTTTCTCACAAACGCCCCGCCACCCTCATTTGCTTGATCTCACCAAGCATCAATCTGCTGTCGGTGACGATGTCTGTGATCGGGCCGCTGCCTCTGATCGCGTATGAAGGCTTTAATTAGCTGCGAGGCTCAGATTACAGAGTGTCGGGGTCTATCGGCCGAGGCGGGAGGGAGGAGGATGATGGTGGTCGGACTGGCTGAAGTGGGTCAGGTCTGGAGTGAGCCTACATGCGAGTGACATCGGCGTGTGATGTGACCCGATAGCGGTGGGGTTCATGCACTGGGGGCAGCTCTCGTTCTGTCTGTCTGGACCGATGCAGGACGCTGGTAGCCCCGGGGCAAACAAATCAGAGGAGGTCAGAGTGACGCTGGCTGAGTTTGCTGCTCCGCACGTCGCTGCACTTTAACAAAAACTCTGCTGCAGGTTCCTCAAACTGTGGGCAAGTTTTCCTACATGTGTGACCTTTAAGTTCAGATAACTGGACACAACTAGTAGAGTCTTATTTTCTCCTCCTTATGGCATGAATTTAAAATTTTCCTTCCACTCTTCGTTCTTACATTTTTAGGTTTTATAACCAACTTGTAAAGTTTTTTCTTTTCAGTTAACTTTATTTTTAAAATCTTCTACTTGTTCTTTTAAAAAAAAAAATTGTTTTGCATGTTGTGAATTATTACAAGAGAGTGGGAAGTTTTATTATAATAGGACAAAGTATCATCCTTTATGATGAGATGCATCAATTTTGGTATCAAATATGGATTGGGCTTATCATTAGGGTAACTCAGAAACGGTTCAAAAGACCTTAGTTTGAAAAAATACCAAAAATGTCATTTAATTTTAAAATCAGACTATTTAGACTTGTTTGGGATAAGTGTGTTAACTGACAGTCAATAAATAACCTCTGACCTCCCTGCTTGTAGAGAACAACTGTCAGGTTATGAGAACCGTTTCTGTCATGGAGCGACTCGACTTTTAACCTTAAACCTGTACAAAGTCTAAACATCAGGGTGCTCATTTATAAAACTTTGCGTAGAATCCTTACTAAAACTTGCTTAAGCTCAGCCAAACATTTTCAGGTACGCAAATTCCATTTCCGATTTATAAAACCCTGCGGACGCACAGATCCACGCAATTCTGCTTTATAAATCGCTGTCAGACCTAGAACTGTGCTCAGCTGTTTTTGGGTCAGAACCCTCCTCCTACACACCCACATTCTGCCATATACGGTCAATGCAAAGTACCTCATGAATAATTCCATATGCATAAACCGGTGGGTTTCTGGCTTTTAACAGTAAATCGTGACAACAGAGAGGTTTAGAAAACGTGATTTTACAGAGGCTGAAACTCGAGATGCTTGTGGTGAAGTGGATGGACGGAAAAATGTTTTATTAGGTGGTGAAATGTGACGAATTACGAACACGGAAGTGCTCCGAGAGACGTCTCGTTGCAGTGAGTCTGCTGTCAGTCTGACAGAGAGATCGATCAGGATCCAAGATCTAAGAGAAACGTTTAATGACAACATTTAATTTAATCCAAAGGGGAAGACACGTCATGTTGTTCATCCTATTAAACAGTCAACCTGTTGGATAAAATAATCGCTGGTTGAAACCTGAGAACGGCCAGTGCCACCGGGTTTTACTGGTTCCGATGGTTCTGTTGATCTAATACTGGACCCAGTTGATCCATAGGATGCTCTAATGAATCTATCAGCTGATTGATCATCCAGTCATTATCTAGAAATCTCTAAAAACTCTCTCCCATTCATCCGGAGTCTGACTACTGGCTGAGCTGCAGCGCATCCAGCGCATTACGCACAAGTGTCACTGCAGGATTCCTAAGTCTCAGAAATCACAATTAATGCACCAATAAGTGCAGTTTGTTCTATAATCTGAAGACGACTGGATGAACATAATGGGATATTTTTCGAAAATGCGACATATTTTCATTCAGATTTTAATTTTTATTATTTTTAGAGACAGATTGTTGGTTCTGTGTGCGCGAGGGTCTACAAGTCTTTAATTGTGTCATAAATTCAACATATTTCCATCTCACCTGCTGCTCTGACTGGTTTCACGTCTCCAACATGATTACGCAAGGTCTAAAGTTTGCTTAGAGTTGCGCACATTTTTCCGTTACGTTTTCTTTTATAAATCCCAAATTTTGCGTAAAAAGTGACCTACGCAACTTTTTGGCCCATTTTGTGCGTAAGCAAGTTTTATAAATGAGCACCCAGCCCTGTAACGTGAAGGTTTTGTGTTTAACCACATTTTGTAGGAATATAGAAGCTGCATTGTGACATTAATTCTGAATAAGATACACAAACAGTTGGTTCTTGGTCTGAATACTTCTTTCATTCAACTTCTCTCATCCAGTCCCTGTTTACTTGAGGTTTCTCTGGTTGTTTCATTAAGTTAAAGCATCACAATAAATGTATCACTTAATTCCAGGAAGTAGTTAGCCGAGTTTGTTTTGAATAAATTGCTTTACAACATTAATGCAACTGAAGAGTTTTTGAATGTCCAACAAACTGACTGTTAAATGAATAGTTTGGTTAAAGATGGCTTCCTGAACAGCTCGAGGACTGATGGGCTAATGGCTAGTCTGAGTTTGATCACAACCCCAGTGTGCTGCTGCTGTCGGTGTGTTGTTTGAAGTCCTTCAAAATGCTTGACAGAAATACATTCTTGCACCATGATATTGAATTTTGTGGGACCTGGAAGTGAAATAATCATCTTAAGAATTTACTGTATGTATATATCACGCATTTTAAAATTATCCCCCATATAAGATACAGCATTAAACTGCTGTGGAATTTAAGGGATTTGAGCAGTCATCACAGGGCTGCAGAGCTGCACATTTTACTCTGATAGTTTATGAGTAGCTGGTGTTGTCTTGTTTCTAACTGGACAGGGCATGCGTAGCCACGAGGCAGCAGCAAATCAGAGGTGATCAGTATGATGCCGGCTGAGACGACACCAACACTAGCCAGGCTCCAACTAACAGCTTCACTCAGCTGCAGAGTTGGACTCAGATCCTGTTAGATTCAACAACCTTTAGAGAGACAATACGAGCTGATATTACTCAGAGCTCACCAATCAGCTCAACAAAGCAGTGACTAACGTGTTTTGCGGATGATACTTTACTTTCAGCTGCTGCTTTGACTCACTGGGTTCATTGGGGTTGTGCACAAGCAGTTTTCCTTTGTATGGAGGTTTTAGTACCAGTTATTTGAGTTAGTAGTTTGATTTGAGCTCACTAAAACAATGTGATTACCTAGAAAGATGATTTTTTTTTTGAAGGATTTTGTTACATGCTTTTATTTTGTCTCTTCCAAAAGACTCTCCCCGTTAGAAGGCTAAACTGATCCCTCGTCTGATGGTGTTTTAATCAACGCAATTAAAGATGGCAGAACAAGGGCAAAACACAGAGGCGATGTGGGACATGCGTCAAGAAATACACCAAATGGTGCAAATATTAATTGTCTCAAGGTTTGCTGCTGCACTGGTTTTCTTTTTTTTTTTTTTTTGACAATTAGAGCTACACATTGTCATTATCAGCATGTGTGATAGGCATATTGCGAAATACTCCGGAAACTGTGATAAATGGTTAGCTCAAATGTCTCCGTTTGTGCAAAATATCTTTGTAAGCTAATGGTTTTGTCAATCACACAGAATCTGGAAGTATTTGACCAATCAAACGTCCAATATTTGGCTAATCAGATGCCCATTTCTGAGTAGACACTGTTGGATGGCAAACACCTGAGTTAGCTTAGCGTTGCAGTGGCTGCGAGCAGGACAAGTGAAGAAAATGTTGGTGGCGATGACCTTGCGGTTAACAAAACATAGCCTCTCTCATTTAGAGATATTTTGGAGCAACGATGCTCTACAAACACTGGTACTCTGCAATACGTGCTGAACAGTTGTGGCAGTAACGTAGCCAAAACCACCACAAAACGTCACTTTTCCAAGATGAGAAATGACAAAAAATGAGTGTAAAAGACAGCTATAGCTTCCCTGAATGTCATATTTGACACCAGCCAGAGCCGGTATGAACGTGTCCTTTTGAGCGGTACAGGCTTTTTTTTGCCATGCACAGATCAAGTGCATTTGGTAGCTGAGTGATGTAAAACGCAACAGTCAAGGTCTGAATAAAACACAGTTTTTTACACCACTTCAAAGGACACGTTAAAACCCGTTCTGACTCATTAAACAGCGCTTCATTTTCTAGCTGTTTTTAGGCTGCAGCCTTAGCAGGTAAACCCAGACCAGCTCAAACACCTGACTTAAATCAGTAATGCCAATCGGCCTAAAATGTGAACTCTGGATAAAAAACTGCTATATAAATGATGTTCTGTGCTCACTAATCTGCCGTAAACGCAAGAAAATACCGTTCACAAAATTGATATTGGGCAGCAGTTTTCCTTAAAGATCTTAGAAATTGTTTCATGTTTGGTTTTTCCATCTCTTTGTTGTCAGAAACTCAGTCAAACATTAAAAAAAACAACCTCTGCAGCAACTGCAGTCAATGGCTTCCAGGAACAAACACCACGCTCCAACAATATTAACTTTAAAGGAAGGATTTTTAATCATTTGCGAAGGTTTCTTTGCTGCTGCGTCTCTGAAGGCCAAAGCCAAAAGAGTTTGGGATTCAAGACAGAGTTGAGTGATGATTAAACTGCTGCACTCAATTCTTCTATCATCTGTCTCCCGGTGCCTTTAATATGCAAATTGTAGGTATGCAAAGCTCTGATGCTTTTATTTAAAAGACATGTCCTCAGGCGTTAGTAGTGGGCTTCCAGGGAGAGCTGTGTTTTAGTTTGAAATAAATAGTTGTTAAAGAGATCACACAAGTTTGTATCTTGAAAGATGAAAAGCTAATTGACATGAATAATTTATTTTAACGGCAGTATCTTAAATATCTAAACTAACGCTTGATAAATACAAGTTGAGTTCAAACATGAGATGGAGCATCGATGGGGCCTTCCAAATATTCCGAGGGAATTAAATCTTTCTGATAAGTGTTCATCCTTTAAACTCATAATGGCATTTGTCCTAAGGTCACTCTACTGCAATTATCAGATATTACCAGAATACTCGGAGGTATAAAGAATAATGATCTGAATGTGAATTATTATGTTGCTCCTGAGGTCGGGGATAGTGAAGGAAGGGGCAAGATTTAATCTATCAGGTATCGGGCAATTTACACAGAAGATTATGTGAACAAAAGCAACATTTTTTTGTTTTTAATAGAACACCTTGGAATCTATCTCTGCAGGATACAAAGAGGAATCAAACTCTTAAACATTAAACCAATGATGTATGAGCTGATGACTAGTCTGTGTCAAACAAGAAAGCACAGCTGTTTTTAGTTTATAATTTGGGGAAAATGGTTGTTCTTGAAACCCGAGCTGAATGACTTCTAAGAACATTTCTGTGTAAAGAACTGTACTGAACAGCTTCTGTCCAGAGAAATGGTTAGCTTCTTTAAGGCTAAGCTAATGGTTAGTCTGAGCGCTAACGAGATTTATGTGACGTTATTTCATAAACTTTCAAATAGTCTACAGTTTTGCGTTGGACGGTCATTTTGGCAGAATTATGCTACATTTTTCTACTCCTGGTAATGTGTAAATAAACATAGATTTCCATGTAAATAGCCCTGTAAAGGTATTAGGGCTGGGACGACGCGTCGACGTAATCGATTACGTCGACGCGTAAAATACGTCGACACAAAAAATGTGCGTCGATGCGTCATCGCTTTCAAAACAAACATGGCGCCAGTGAGTAAATCAGTCCACCCGGACTCGTAGTTAAAAAGTATGGGACTATTTTAACAGAAAAGGAAGCGAATCAGTCGTTTGTCGGCTTTGTAAAATGGAAATGGCCGATCATAAAAGCACGACGGTGCACCAGCATCTCAAGCGGCATCCAGGAGCAGCTTCCGCAAATGACAAAACACCGAAAGTGTTCTACTTTTTTACTAACGCTGGTTTTTACTAGGGGTGCAACGGAACGCTGGTTTTTACTAGGGGCGCAACGGAACGCTGGTTTTTACTAGGGGTGCAACGGATCGTCACTGATCCTGATCCCTGTGGATCGCCCTCTATAGTTTGGAACGCATGTGTTCCGGACGACGCAGCGCTCGCTAAATCATCTCCGACACTCTGCTTATATGCTTGCGCGCTCTGAATCTGCAAATAATTCCCCTCTGAGAAAGACGTTCGTTTTGCCATCACGTATAGAGGTTCAGGCTGTTGGAGTCGGTCGTTTTAGTTCACCAGAACAAAGATCCCCGATCAATATCTGGTCAAGTCTGTTGCGCGCCCGCGGAGCAGCTGATTCCTCTGTCTCTCTCTGTCAGCTAGAATAATCATCTCTCTGATAGACAAAGCAGACTCATCTATTTCTGTCTAAGATAACGTAGTATGTTGGGCTTTTATACGAGCTAATGGACGTTAATATAACCGGAGTTCTAGCAGGAGGCTCAGAGCAGCGCCTGGAGCGTCACGCCCCTCCGCCCAGCTGTGACCGCAGGGAGAGACTAGTTTCACAGAAACAGGTCTGTGACCCCGGAAATTTGCATTTAAGTCCATCTCCCTCATTAATTACCGGTAGTTTTAATATTTTTCAATATTATTATTATTACTATTATTATTTATTGGTTAATATAGCCCTTTACAACAGTCAACTAGACAGCCAAAGTGCTTTACAAGCCTAAGTAAAAGCAGAAATACAAATAAAAGAATGCATTAAAAACAAACAAAACTAAGAATTAAAAGGAATCAGAAAACTGGAATAAAAGTCAACACTACGGAGTGTTAAAAGCGTTCCTGAATGAAAACGTTTTAAGATTGAATTTAAGAAGGCCCAGGTCAGTGACTAGTCGTAGGTTCAATGGAAGCTGGTTCCAGAGTCGGGGTGCCGCCACAGAGAAAACCCAGTCACCCCAGTGTTTATATCTGGTCCTCAGAACTTTTAGAAGAAACTGGAATGAAAATTGTATTGAAGCATTGGATTGACATCTTGAGTTAAATGTTGTACTACTACAAACTTTATTTTCAAGTTTTTTATTAAAATGTGTTCAAATGAAGAAATTTGTGTTTATTTCATTGAGATACTTAAAATAGCAAATGTCAAATTACTATACAAGTCAAATAATGGGGAAATAATCGGTAATCGAATCGAATCAAAATCGAATCGAATAGAAAAATGAATCGTTAGATGAATCGATGCATCGAAAAAATAATCGCTAGATTAATCGATTACAAAAATAATCGTTTTGCCCAGCCCTAAAAGGTATAAAGGTTTTTAAACTAACATGCTGTGAATTTTCTGAGATCAGAGCTGTTTTAAGAGGGCAGCAATGCACTTTGGTCATTGCTGCACTCAGACTGGACTTCAGCTACTCAGACCTGCAGAATGGAAACGGTTTCTACCGAGGAAGTTTTCTGCAGTGGATAGGAGAATAATTATTTATACATTTTACACAGAAATGCACTTTAAAATAAATCCCTTTAAAAGCAGAACACTATGGATTATGTGTTGAAAATATACCAACAACATTTTGAGACCTCCACACTAACGGCAGTCGGTCACCGACCAACTATTGAAGCATCCATCGAGTTTACGGACATTGTTATATTTTTTCTTGAAAAGGAAAACAAAAACACTTCCTGTTTGGACATCCGGGCTCCTGTAGCAGCACTGTTTGTGTTTTGAAAAATATATATCCATCTTTGAAGCCTAAACAGGCATTTTTTGATAATATGATAAAAGTAATTTTGTTCTCATAAATCAAAAAGTTTTAATCATTACTAAATGTCACTGCTCTGCCACCTGCTGACATGAATTGGTGTCTGCGGGTTCTTTAAAATGTGAACTCTGGTAAAAAATAAAACTTTTTCCTTAAAAACCATTGCGGTTTCTAGACTAAATGTATTTGAGATCAAAGTATAAATTTATGAACTGTTTAGAATGAACTAAATGGAAGTCTTCTTATTCCCTTGAAGGAATAAAATGACCTGCTTCCCTTTCATGCCAGAGTTTGAAACTAAGATCATCAATCGTTTCGGTCAAATCTCCAAAATAACTTTATTGACAAACTCAGCCTGTTAACACTCAGAGTATGTGTTATAAATGTCTCTCAGCTATAATGACACAAACTTTCATCTCAAAATCGGCCATAGCCGTTTCTATGTTAACTAATTTTGATTAGCAGAGGTGGCATCTTGAATTAGGAAATTATTCAGTTACAGATGAACAGATGATGAGTCATTTCTGGGAGTTGAATTAAAATCCGTTCAGTGGTTTGTGAAATAATTTTGCTCATGAACTTGTGGACTGGAAGATGATAATGTCACCAAATTTTCTCAGCTACTAAATCAACAAATCAAACACTAAATGTTAGATGGACAGTAACTTATGACTTTTTGGTAAACATCCAAATAAGGGATGATTTGGTTCCTACTCATGTCCTAACTCGGCATTAAATAACAAGTTTTAGTTTATTACGTTTAATAAAAGCCCCCTAAAGTCTGAATTATTTTGAAAAACTGTTATTGATTTCATTTTTTCTCACTTAGATATGTTTAAATTAACTTCTTTTTCACATAGTCCCAAAAATAAATCCAAACTAATTATAATAAAGGCCATGGTTTATGTCTCTCACTACGAGGCAAAACTATTTGTTTGTGTTTTTAAAAATGAAAAAAGGATGAAGCTTTGACGTGTTTGTTAGTTTTTCATCTTGTAGAAACAGAAAAGGCCCGTATCAACTTTGACTCTAATTTCACTCAGAGAATCCTACAGTGATGTTTTACTGTAACCAGAGAAGCTGTGTGATCTTGTTTCTTTATTTTCCCGCTCCAGTGTGGTCAGCTTGTGTTTACCCCGGTGGTTTCGTCTGAAAATAAATGTTTATTTTTTAAATTTTTTGTGTCAAAAGGAGCATCACACACTTCAGAAAATGTACACTGCGAATCACCTTTTTTAAAGGTTTTGGCTTCAAAACAATGAACGCGGCAGCTCTCCGGTTGTTGTAACGATGTGTGAGAGAATGTATGCTCGTTTCTTCTGAGTTCAGTCTGTCCAATCACGGCTCTCTCTGTGACCGACTGACATTTCCTCCGAAACGCTGGAGCCCGCCCACCAGGTCCTCCGCCCAGGCTGAAAGCGAGCGCTCAAAGTGTTTTAAAATTGCAGCTTGACCTCATCACAGAGGAGGTGCACACACTCCGAGTTCAATCCTACTGCATATCTCTGCTGGCATAGTTAGAATTCACAAGTGCTCGGCTGCAACGCGAAGGCCCCTCTGATTAGTGAAAACCCACAATGCCCTCTGTTGTTGTTGTGAACTTTTGACTGCGTGGGCCGGGCCTCGACAGCAGCGGACCGCGCTGAGGAGTCGGCAGCGGGGCGGAATACTTGACATTTCTCCGTGATGACAGCCTTGTTACTACTCTCATTTTTTTCTGCGTGGATCTTCTCTGTGTGGATCTCCTGTGGCAACTTGAAATCTGATTTGGATGACAAATGCTTTCCGGCTCTGTCTGCTTCTGCGGACTCCACCCAATGTTCTCAAACTGTAGCCTGAGCAGAACATCTCCACACATCTGTTCTTCTAGTTGAATCGAAAGCTCTTTTAAGTTTACTCAAAGTTTATGAACACCATCCAGTGTAGTGACCTGGAATCCTCCGTTAGATGAGGTGAAGCTGTCCAACAAGGCTCCTATTGAGCTCGGATGACATTTAGGAGAGATGATCTAAAAGTAAAATTCATTGGATGAGAGCGGTCTTGTTGTCTGGCTCCTAAGAGCTGATTTATCACATGGATAATGTGGTAAATCCCTGAAGAATCAGGAACTTCATGAGCCTGCTGCACCTGCTAACGTTGCTACACTTTCTGATGGAAGTGATAATGCAACAGCTCTGAATCACTTTTAACACACTTACACATACTGACAGCAACACTTAAATCCTACGTCTTATGATGGATTGAATCAAATTAAGTCATTTTTATTCCATTCTGAAGCATTAGGTTTTTTTGAAGACAAACAACTGTGTGATAAAGATATTTCATCCATCATCTACATTCTGCATTTTATCAAAGTTGTGGGGGCAACTGAGATTCCCCAACACCGTCTCCTCGGATACCTTTTCCACTTTTAAAGACACGAAGGTCTTCTCATCCCGACTGAGATAAAACTTATCCAGAAAGTCCTGGGTTTGCTCCAAGGTCTCTTCCCAAGTCTGAAACGCCTCAACTGGGCTGAGCTTTTCCTAAGTAGCTGAATTTCCATTGTATCATGTTGGGTGTGTTTGAGTAACTTAATGGTGCCAGAAGCCATCTTGTCTGGGACAGCTTTTGCTCCTGGTAGGGTCTGCATGGCAGGTTGTTTTTGGATGATGGATCATAGTCCACTTTAAAACCCTCATGGTGGCCTCAAGAACTAAAGACTGAGTTTCCTTACTCATCCTGGAGCCATGTCTCAGGGAGAGGATTGATGGTGAATACCTGGTCTTGAGCTGAGCTACATGGGACCACTCTGAGTCTGCTGTGGACCCACCACCTTCAGGAGAGGCTGTGGGGGAGATCCTCCGTTGCTTAAACTGGCTTTAAGGACATGAAACATCATTTCACTGGTGGAGTCTTGAGCTGATGTGGGATGTTGAGAGTTGGGCTCAACTTCACCCACAGCATGAGCTAATGGAAACGATCTTCTGGAGACAGGCTGGACATTGCAAATGTAAAAAAAAGTGCATTATCTCCCTTTTGAAAGGTAATAATTCTTCAAAATGATGATTCAAAATGGCCACCATAACCAACTGACCTTAAAAAACACAAAAATGGCTATAACTCACACAGGTTTTCAGACATTAAGCTAAATTATGACGTTTCATTGAACCCAACTCGTTCTCTATGCAGTGTACATCATCTGTGTTTTAAACTTTGGCATTAATGGTTAGAACTCCCAGACAGAAATCAATAGATTTTCAACTCACAATATTGCCTAAGATTGTTCATATATGATAACTCCATGGTTTCTCTGTGTTTATAAGATGATTTCAGTGTTAAATTTTGGCCTTAAAGGTAATGTGGAAAGCTTGTCTTTTTAATTTGTGTTCAGTTTTTAAGACTTCTACTCTTGTTTTGGAACTTGATTTGCTTTTATATAATCACCCTTCCACTATAAATGCTCCACAATTTTCCCTGCCAGGTCCAGGGATACTTATCCAGTTGACCTAAATTTAATATACAACATTGACTTTTGTCTAGAAGAGCATGTACCAACTGTGCAGCTACATGCTAACTATCCAGCTAGCTTAGCTCCTTTACTTTTTTTTTTTGCTTAAAAAACTTATGTTGTTCCCTTATGTCATCATGTGTATAGTGAAAAATGTGAAAAGTATAGCATACTTTTGCATTAAAATGTTACAAAACCCATTCAATTGTCTAGAAAATCACATGCTAACTATGCAGCTAGGTGGGCTTCTGTGCTTGTTTTAGATTTAAAAAAAAGTTTCTGATGTATTTTGGGCTTTCCATCTTGTCAATAAATTTGAGTGTCAGGTGATCTATATTGTGTATGTTTTGCCTTTGTATTAAGAAAATTGGTTCTTGAGTAGCTAATTTAGCTACTTTTGCAGCTACATGCTAATTATGTTGCTAGCCTACCAGTGTGAACTAAAAGATGTATCTCTGTTTGTCCTCCTGGTTTAAAAGGTGTTTGTGATTGATGACCAAACATTTAGACCTGCTGACCCGATTTGATAAAATATAATGACATACTTTTGTTTTTTCCCCCCATAATTTGGATAAATATTTGACTTTTTGGTATTTATAGAGAGTATAAAGTACCTGTTGTCAACAGCATTGTGTTTCAGGACTTACAAAGAGGTAGCCATCTCTTTGTGGAAAACATATCCATGCACAATGTTTTCTTTCTTTGTTTTTTTAGCAGGGGGAAATAAACCATCAGTGGAGTTGGAGGATGACTGTCACCAGCGTAAAGAAACCTCCTGATCTCAGGTAAGCAGAAGACTAAATGTTATATCTACAATACTTGTAAGGAAATATCACAATTTTTTCTTTAAATTTCAAAATCACAAAGTGCAAGAACATACAGAGCCAACTATTAGCGGTACTGTTTTAAACTGTGCTCACTCTGTTACTTTGATAAACATGATTGTTGGATATGTGTATGTTAGAATAAACGGTTAGACAAAACAATATGAACTCGTTTTCTCCCTGAAGGGACTTCAAACATGATATGTATTGTTATTAAATCCAGTGAATTAGAATAATCTAACTGCTCTCTCAGCTACACTAAACTCTGCAGCCCTAAAATAGAAATCCATCAGAAGGGATGGATGTGAATAAAATCCTTTTTATTCATACTGGAGCCAAAATATCAGGTAAAATGGGATGTAGGAGAATCATTTGTTGAGTTGAGTTTGGAAGATGATGCTAAAGTGCAAAAACCTTTTTTTAAGTTGTTCAAAACACATGGTTGACATCAGAATAAGCTTGTTCTTTACATTAAACATATTTAGTGTAACAGATTGGATTACAACATTTTTTGGATCTATGGAATCCTTTTAAAATGTTTAAAACTTTTTTTACGCTCAGATTTAATATTTTTTGTTTTATTTTTATAAATTTTATTTTGAGGGAAATAGGTCCAATAAATATATTTTATTCATTTTTAAAAGCTTGGCTTCTTTCTTTTTTGCCCAAAGAATTTTTTTTTTTTTTTTTGAAAAATAAAAACTGAAAGTTGGGGTTACATAAGTCTATTTTAATAATTTTTAAAATATAGCGTCTTGGTAATATTTGTCAAAATAAGGTGTCTAATTCTGATTAAACCTCTGGAAAATCAGATATTCTTATGGGGAAAAAGGTTTGAAAAAAGATCAAAATGAATTTTGTAGGACCCTAGTTTTCCATTTTGTACCTTTCAGAAATAAATATGAAATTCTGAAGAATAAAAACAGAAGAAAACATAATTTGGAGGGAAAGAAGTAAAATAAATTTCATCTGGGCCAACATCGCCTGTTACTTTTTCTCTCACTCACACATTTAATTTTCTAATCCAACCTTTAGTTTGTCTTTATCTTTTATTTTGTAAGCCTGCTGGAAGTACAGACACCCAGATAAAAACCAGTTTTAGTGATTATCCTACATTATTCTCACACATTGATGATTCATGCGTCCTGGTTAGTTTCTCTCTGCTTTTTTCCTGAGCCTCACTCTGAGCCCTAACGGATCGTCTGTTTTGATGTAGCACAGCGATATGAAGCAGGATTTGTAACCTCGTAGCTCCTCTGGACCAAAAGTGTTAAATAAGAGAAGAGTGGAGCCTTTGAATAGAGAAATACATCCTCATTGTGGAGGTGAAGGGCTGACAATGAGCCCCCTCGCTCCTTGTTGAGCCTGAGACTTGTTCATCCCTTGTTATGCCGCTAATGTGTATGATTTAAGGGGGAATTATGCACATCTCAATGTGCCCATAAATGACATTATTCATGCACAGGTGCTGCACTAAGCAGCTCCTGAATGATAATTAAGATAATCTTTCTTTCTTTTTTTTCCTTCTTCTTCTTCCTTCACGCTCGCTGGATCTCTTTTCTCACGGATCCACTTTGTTCAAGCAATATCTCCTGTGTCAATACCTCGCTAGACTGCAGCCCCTCTCCCCTCAGCCATTGTCTGATCCTCATTCAGCACTAAAACCCGCACTAACAAGTGAGACCACGTCTACGGTTCTCCCCGGAGCCTGACGGTATTTCAGAGAAATAACGTGCCAAGTTGAATTAAAGTGAAAGAATAAAAAAAAAACTTTTGGAAGGCAGAAACTTGGCAGCGGCGTTCCCGAGGGAATTCACCGCGCAATGAATTTCTCAAACGAGAATATGAAGACATTGATGTTGAGCACTTTGCATATGATAAGCTCTTTTTCCATAAAGAGAAATTATTAGTTTTGCAATGGTTAGTAAATGTTGCTGGGGAAAATGTGTCCTGGATATTAAAGACATTTAGAATATATTAGGAAAAAAAAGTAGAGAAATTTTTGTCACATTTAGGAGGAAGTTGTGCCAAAATGATGCTCAAACTCAGGTCTTGTGATTAAAAATACACGAAACTTTCCTTGTTTCTTCTCACTGAGAGGCCACATGATTCAGATTTTTCTTGATGTGTTTGGACAGTAGCAGGACGCACGGTGCCAGATCTTGGTCTCTAAATGCATCATCACAGAGATGAAGTTAGTGAATCCAGCTTGGTTTGTGTTATTGAGGAACCTGAGGCGGTTTGGGGCTGGAACCTCTTTGCTGCGGTAAACAGTGAGTGATGATTATCGAGTGGAAATCCAGCTGTATTGTTTTTAGCAGGGCCACTTGTTTACACGAACCTCTGCTCCGTGGACGAGCCGAGCTCGATTCGGTTGTCTTTTGTGTGCAGATGACTTTTTTTGTTTGTGTGTTTTGATTTTCTTGTTGTGTCACGAGTCGGCCCGCGCCGAGGAAGAAGCCAGCCAGCGTCTGTGCGGCGTGCAGCTGGGTTTCATTAACCGGGGTTTGCCACACCCTTTGACTTCAAATAAACACACGGAGGATATAAAACAGAATAGAAGGAGAGGAGAGCTGTAAATAATTCATGACCTTTTGTTTCCATTTGCTCCAGGTGACGCTTGGGTTTTCTTTGAACTGTTTTTGTGATTCTCAGGTGAAGCTTTGGTGATTTTTTGCAGCATTTTTGCTACATTTACTTTAATTAATGCATTTTTATTAGAATAATTCACGTTTTTGTTTCTATTAACTAATGATTTACTTGAGGTAATAAGAAACATCACATTCTAAAGAAGGTGGAGCATGCAGGCACAGTCCAGATTGTTATTGCAACATATATCAATTTAAAATTTATTTTTGGACACCTGAATAGTCAGTTTCCTTTCGTTTTTAAGTTATGATTTTTGATTGATGTCTCATCCCACAGCTTTCTTAAACCTTATACATGAAATACATTAAAATGTGTGGTTCAGTCAGGTACAGTGTATTATGAGTTGGTAGCAGTACGTTGTACAACGTAGAGAAAACGTGAGCTCCCCATAGACATCAATGGCATTTTAACAAACCAATTAAAGCTCCGCCCCTTTTGAGCTCATTACCACACAGTAGGTTGGACTTTATGTCTAAATTTGGCAAATTACTTTTTCTTTTTTCTTTTCTTTTACACAATTATGATTTTCCCCAAACATTTCCTGAATGATGTGATGTCATACTCTGAATTTACAAAAGATTTGCAAACAAATTCTTCCTCTTTTCACTCCCACAACCTTTTTTTTTTTAAATAACAATTTTTCTATAGTTTATCAATCAAAGTGCTTACATTTTTATCTTTTTAAAGTCGGTCTCTTGTAGGCTTAGGCAGTATTATGGTAATACTGTATACAGCTGGTGTTTAAAAATAGCAACGGTATGAGTTTCATTATCATCATGGACTGCTGGTGAGCCGATGGTAACTTTGTGACGATCGTGACTGATACAGGATGGTCGAGCAGCCCGGTAGCTGTGTGGCTAGTTTTAATCAGCACTTCCTTGTAGTAGCGCAACCGCTCATACGGCGGTGTGTTCGCGCATGCTATCAGAGCTTTAGTAAACAGCGGGATATCCCTCCTCCCAGGACAATCCACAACGTAGCCGTCCGAACCACACATCAGCTGTAAGTGCTCATGGTGGGAGCCATGTCTGAAAATGCCTTGGCTGAATTCCCGGTCCAACTTTGGTCACGGTAATACCTACACCGTGGGACAATTGCGAGGAAGTTTGATGGTATCAAGATTCGGATACCGCCACAGTCTTTTGCTACAGGTCTATTTTTTCAACACATTTAATGCAGAGCGTCCAAATTCCAACAAATGCTCATTATATTTCAGCTCTGACTGAATTTTAACTGGTCATAACTTCTGTATAAAACACTCCCACCAACTATGATTAAGACATTTTTTTAATACAACTTTCTCAGTCTTATTAAAACTACCGTAAGGAAGTGAGAGACAAAAGTGTATGGTTACCATGGTGATCCTAATGAGCCACTGAAAGCAGCTTTAACATTACTCTTCCTATACAGTGTATGCATCATCATTTTGACATTTTTTTCTAAGTTTAGATTATTACAAAAAGTCCAAATACCTTTTTGGGCATCAATGTTCTTAGATTTAGATGCAGCATACTTTCTTTCTCTCCATTTCATTTTCTACCTCATCAGAGAAATGTCATTTTAGTCAGTGAATGTTCTGCTTGTATGTTTGCAAAGTAAAAAACATTAAAGAAAACACTGGAATACAGTTGTTTTGACCTCTAAAACCAATTAATAACCTACCAACAGCTCTGAGAGATTTGAGGGAACTTTTCCTCTTTCTAGTGTACAGGAACATATTTTTATCATTATTACAGTGCAGTGGTTACTAAAGAGAGCGCTTTTTTCTTCTCCAACCACTGGAGAAAGGGGAAAAAAAAATCTAAATTTGAAAGCTGAAGTGTGAGATCCTCCACCCCTTTGATTCTCTTAGAAGTTTAAATTGAGTCTTTAGCAAGCGAAGCTCGGCCGCAGATGGATGTTCGCCAGTTGTGTGCAAAAAGCTCAGGACATAAATTTGAGAGACGAGGCTTTGCTGTGGAATAAACGTCACTGCAGCAGTCAACATGTCCTCCCAAACTAAATGACAAAATCGCTCGTTTGACGCTCCGTTTGGCAGGACAACAGGATTTTTCTCTACCTTCTTCTAGAAGTGTGTTTTGCCAGTGGTTGTGTTTTGGACGTGATAATCTCTTTGGAAAGTTAAAAACCATAATAAGACAATCTGATCAGAATTAAGTGCAGTTATGCAATGATTAGAGCCACTTTGCTGTGAAGAACCTTGCACCACAGACTGCATTTGTCACAGCTTGCAGTTACCAAAAGCAGAATAAGCTTGGTGTAAAACCCAGATTTCCTCTGCAGATGACACTGAATCATATATATTTGAGCTGTGCCTCCTGGCTACGGCGTGTCCTGAAATGTCTTTAATAAGAACGAGGATGTAAAGGGGCTGCTGTAGCTCAGGTTTTAAATTAGAAATAACCCGGCAGAACGCTTGACTTCCACAAAAGGTTAGGTTTAAACATAACACATTAATCTCTGCTTCTCCTGCGCACATTTATGGATCTGAGTGAATTATATGTGGGCTTCTTTCTGTGTGTAGGACAGATTACAGAAACGAGTGTAGAAGGAGAAACTTGGACTGAAATCTACACTGAAATATAGCTTTGTGATCGGCATTTGGTTTAATTTAAATAAAACAAATCAATATTTTTAAAAATATATTGATATTGGCGCTCTTATAGCACACAGGACTTACCATTTCAACCTGATTACAGCGATGCAACCTCATATCTGTTTTCACCGGCTGTGCATCTTTATTCCTTTTTTTGTGGCAGAAATTGCAGCTTTTACTGATGACGGGCAATTTGAAAGTGCCCTTGTTGAATAGTCACAGGTGCCACGTTGTTTGAATCAAGCAGAAATAGCTGGAGTGGTTTCTATTTTATCCCTGCGTGCAAGTCTTTTTTTTTTCAGATTGAAAGGCTGTTTTATGTGGCCATTAGCGGATTGGAGATTTAGTTACACAAACATTTTACACAGGAAGTAGTAATCTCATTGGCGGAGTTAAAGCACTGGATAGAGGTGAAGATCTGCTCTGAGTTTTCTTTATTTGTGACAGAGATGGGGACTCGAGTCTGAGACTTGAACTCAAGTCATTGTTTAGACTTGGCCTTGTCCCTCATAGACTTTATTTTTGACTGTCTTGTTCCTCGTAGACTTCAGTCCTGACTTGGACTTACTCTCATAAACTTTAGTTTTGACTTAGACTTGCCCCTCATAGATTTTAGTCTTGACTTGGTTTTTTCCCTCATAGACTTAGGTCTTGACTTGGACTTGCCCCTCAAAGACTTGAGCATCCCTGGCTGGAGTTTCTAATAAATAAAACCATCATCTTACAATCACATTTTATTTTCACTCAGGTTGTCTTTGATAATAAATCTGTTTGCTGATCTGAAACCAGTATAAAGGTGTAAATACCTTTCACAGTACTTGATGGTGATTTCTGCCTGCCACTAATATAAAAAAAGAGTATTTTCAAGCAGAAACAGTCTCTGAAATCAGGCGTTGGTTTAAAACATTGTGTTTACCCTCTGATCTCTGATGCTTTGATTTCACGTGGGGAGTTTGTGTGAGTTGTACCTGGCTCTTTACCCAAAGAAGTGTGTTCATTTGAGAGCGTGTTCATATCATTTTCAATCTCCCCGTCTCTAAGATCATACACAACTGAATCAAGCAAACACTGGAAGGGAAGATGTGTTTTGGGGGGGTTGAACATCTTTGTTCCGTCTGCTCTTTAGAAAGCCGGGCCGTTTTCACTGAAGCGTACAGGATGTGCCTGATGTTTCCTTGGCAGAGGAAAAGGTAAAAATAGAGAAGATTCATCTGGTTTGAGTTCAGCCGCACCACATTACTTTAGGGGTGGTTTCGTTCCTGATCTTTTTTTTTTTCTTTTTCAAGCAGTCCTGGGTTCTTTTGTGCGATTGAAGCTCAAACGGACCAGGAAATGCAAATAATCCCGGTTCTGAAGGCGTCCAGTGACGTGATAGTTGGGTTGGCGCAGAGAGGCCGGCTGCCTCGCCACATTAAAGGCAAAGTTTGAGCTAAAGATGAGCAGAGACTGGGTTAAGTTAAGAGAGCGGGTCGGACTTCAAAGGCTGCTAGGTTTTCCTGCCATATTACGAGTGACGAGACGTGTCTTTTATTAATAGCACTCACCAGAGTGTCTCGTTTCTGTTCTCGATCTGGTCCATTGTTCTACAATCACGCCAATGAGAGGAGTCTTCAAAGCTGCAGAGCAAATTACACCTTGATTACAAGCGAGGGAGTCGGCTGAAGGATTTACTGCTTGGAATTGTTTGACATTTCTTATTTTTATCTGATTTAAAGCCCTTTACCACCTTGATGAAAGCAGTGTCTTAACGTTTTCTGTCACATGTGGCATCTGATTAAAAGAAATCAGAAGTTTACAGAAGTTAGTTGAGGAAATCAGTTTACACAGTAAAAGGATGTAGTTTCTAACTGACAGGTCTGTGATTAGTTTATTGTTTGGGAAATCATAATTTAATAATAATAATAATAATAATAATAATAATAATAATAATAATAATAATAATAGATTTTTCCAACATTTTGACACCATTATTTTTTTTTTATCATCTGATGCCACTGATTTTTCTTTTTTCTCAGCTGCAGATACAACTTTTTTGTCATATTTAGGAAGATTTTAAACTTCTGCTTTTCTCCGTTTTAACATGTTATAAGTCTGTGATACACAATGCTGATTGCAAAAAAACAAGTTTCTTCCATTTTTGTTTTACAACAAAACCCAAAAATAGTTTGACAGTATTGCTGTTGTATTAGTGCCCTGATAAGTTGAAGATATCAAGGCAGTGTTGTTTTCGTCAGTGATGATGATGAAATCATTTTTTGACGCTCCTTTTTTTTCATGACGATAACATGATGGTGATGAGCTAAACATGGCTCTGTGATGACTAAAGCATAAGATGAGTGAGTTTCTGTGGATGAGACAAGGTCTCTCAGATGTTGAATACATGACATTGCTGCCAAATTGTATTTGTAACCTGTCTGTCAAAAGCTAAAAATGATCTGTCATGCTGCTGCATCCTGTCCCTGTTTGGTCTCACCCACCACCTGGGATGAAGCACACATTCTGCACTGCACACCTGCGATCACTAGTCACACGCTCTTTTTTTTTTTTTTTTGGCGTAACAGCAGCAATGTCAACAAAGGGGCTTGGTCAGAATCGACAAAATAATCTGTAGACATACTTTGAATATAATGCATCAGAAAGGAAAACACAAAGCAGGAAGACAGAAGTAAATGTGGCCACAAACTATGTGCAAAGAATAGCACTGATCTTGAGTGGCACCTGAAGGCGCACCACTCTGTTGTTCTTTAAAAGGCAAGTTACAATAAGTCCTGTTAACATATTGTATAAATACAGTGTTACTCGACAATCAGCTTGCAATAAATGTCATAGTAAGCATAAAGTTTTCTACAAAACTCCTGGTGCAAAATAGGCAGTTAGCTTGGTTGCACCAATGTTAATTAATCAGTTTATGTTTGTGTGACTGTTGTCTATAGAACATGTAGGAAGGTTTGGCTGGGCAGCAAGTGATTCAATTTCTAATACCTCATCGACCTAAAGTAATTTTTTAAAAGTCTAATACTTTATTTATTTACTAAAACCTTTTTGATTTTTTGTCGACTAAAACTGGACTCAAACGATCACATATGACTGAAATGTGAATAAAACCAATCAGCATTTTCATTCAAAAGACTAAAACTAAGATGGCTGCCAAAAACAGCACTATCAATGTCTTTAATTTTGAGGAAACTAGACAAATTGAGAACAAAAGAAGTGTAATGCCTATAAAACACAACAATTAGTCGCAGATAGACATATGTTCATTTTCGTTTATTTGCGTTCAACAGTTTGTTAGAGACACGAGAATAAAATGTGTTAATCCAAGCTTAGAGTGAATAAATTACCTAATGTCATTAATAAAATACTAAAATTATACTGTAGTAACAAAGTGCAGACGGACATCTTAAAGGTCAGAGTTCATGAGCCACAATGCTCTTTAGCCTCATTGTCTGGGCTTGGAGGTTGTTTAATCTTCTGCCTGAAGGAATTAGGGTGAGTAGCTCATGTACTGTTTTTTGTATATTATGAGCTCTAACAAATGGTGCAAGATCTTTTTTTCAGTCTTTGCTATTCGGTCAGCTGTATGTCATTGAAGTCGACCCTGTCTGTTAGCAAAATATCTCTGGAACCCCTGGACAATCTGGATCATGTGCCATCTTGACCAGGAAAAACATTTTAGAGGAATATTTTGGTCATTTTGAAGTAGCGTTCTATCAGTTATTTATCTACAGTAAGGATCATACCCACCAGTGACATCACTCCAGGCAAACACAGCCTCAAGAAACAGGAAATAGTCCCGTCACCGGAGAAAGTTTAATGGCTACCTTGATTGGGAGAGACACTGCTGCCAAATGTTGAGAACCTAGCAGCTAATTTTCAGGTGTTTAACCCTCGCAGTTCTTTTTTGGGGGCCTATGGAGTTTTCTAGTCATTTGGTGTCAATTTGAACCCCTAAAATTGCACAAGGGTTAAAACAATACTTCCTCAAAAAGTTGTACTGGTGCATTAGAACACTATATTACCTGTTTGTAAACCTCTACAAGTTTTAATTTGTTTCAACCCACCGTCTGAATTACGATGCTACTATACGTATGTGTTGCAGCAGCAGCATAAACACCAACTAAACAGACATCTCATGCTTAAATGTTGAGGTTTACAAACAGGTAATTGGTGCAACATTGTTGAGCAGGACTTGTTTTAAACACCTAAGAATTAGCCACTAGTTTGTCAGCTTTCGGTCTCCTGATCCAACTGTTGCTCAAGTTTGAGGATTTCTTCTGGTTTCTAGAAGCTCTGCTTGCTTTCAGTGATGTTACCATTAGTCTTTACAGTAGATAAATTATAGAATGCCCTGATTAAAACATCTCTTTAATGCCAAGGGACTTAGCAAGGTCTTCATTGTTACAGCTCAACACCTAAATAACTTTTGGAGTCAACCCAAGTCGAGATGGCTGCCACAGCTAATCTCCTCTAATATAAAAATGGTGATTTATACATTTACAGCACATACTTGAAGAGCCAACTTCTACTTCAAGATTTGACTAAACAGCTATAACTCCATGATTTCTCAACATAAGATGATTTTAGTTCAGAACTCTGGAATGAAAGTCGGCAGGCAATATCCATTCCTTCACTGACTGATTGGACTTTATATAAAATTAATTCTTTATTGAGATCAGGCTGGATCAACTGAAAGCATTTGTTCTTAACTTTACCCCAACATAAGTTTGTTTCCGCTCACTAAAACTTCTCAATTATCACACCAGTTTTCCAGCAGTGGTTTTCATCCGTATCTGCTGTGGCGCAAAAATGCATCAGACACTATTTCACACAGTATTTCTGATTTGCATATTACAATGCCAGCACTGCCCATCATCTTTTCTCCTCATTAAACATCGGGCATCTCTTTTTGTCTGTTTTCAGAAAAAAAGAAAAGAGATAGAAAAAAGAAATCTTGATTTAGCTGCTTTAATTCTTCTCAGCGGACTTGTAATGGGTGTTTACATGATTGGCTTTTACTCTGTTCGCTGCATTTCTCCATAAATCCTTGTCAATCTAAAGCCAGCGTTATCAAGCAAAGAGAAACAAATAACACCACAGTAAACATTCCATAATTGACTGTTTATGAGCGCGATCATCAGTTAGGGTTTGATTCGAGAACGTAATCTGCTTTTTTTGTTTTGTTTTGTTTTAATTTTTGCGCCCATTCAACCAAAAATGGACATGAGAGTTAATGCGGCTCTAACCTCTGAGCCATTTATACTCGTCGAATGTACTTGTAATGATTAAGTTTGAAAGAGGCATTTTTTATCATCGGCCAACACAAGAGTTGGCAATCTGAAGACCTTCAACTAGAAATAATTAGGATCTATTTGAATGCTGAGTGTGGCGCATAGCGCTGAGACAAGAGTTAAGCTTGTTAACGAATGTGGTGGCAATTAAATAACACACACACACACACACAACAGATTTTTTTCTTTTTGTCACCTGAAAATTGATTTTGTTTGTCAGTGTTGCTTGACCACAAAGTTTCTAAATCTCTGCCAGCGTTTGAATGAAAAGCAGCTATTGTGTTTGGGAGGTTTTAAATGGTTCCCCACAAAACAACAGATTTATTTTTGTAGTAAAACACTAGACCAGACCTTCACCCTTTTAGAGTGGCTGAGGGGCTATTGGGAGTTTAGTTGTCCAGCTCACATGTGTTTTGTTGTACCTGGAGAAAGCTTTAGATCTTGTCCCTGGGGACATTCTGTGGAGGATAATATGGTCACTTTTAATGGCTTTGTGGTGTTAGTAGAACAGAATCAATCCTCACCACTAACTCCAGTTTGTTCCCAGGGTGGATTGGACTCATCCAGAGCTACCTCTTGTCTCTGATCCATTTTGTAGTCTTTATGGACCAGATCTCGTGTTGTTGTCTGGGACAGAAGCAGCTCTGGTTTGGGGACCTCAGGGTAGGTGTCATGATTGAGGTAGTGCAGGACCCAAATGCATAAGATGGAGCCAGGATCAGGTCATTGATGGACAAACTCAGGAGACACAGGACACACAAGGCTGGGGATGCAACACAAAGAGCCGATGGGGAGTGACTGAACTAAACAGCATATATAGGGAGGGAGCTAATTAAGTAGACAAGACACTCCTGGAGGGGATTAGTGCAGGACACAGGAGGAGGAACACAGGCACGAACTGGACACATGGGGGCAGAACATGACAGTAGGGCTGGACGATTTGGCCAAAATGTTATATCCCGATTTAGCTCATTTTATATCTCGATAACGATAAACAAAGGTAGCATAGAATGTCCCCTCGTGAATGTCCCCCTCCACTGTGGCCCCACTGCGTTTGTTATGAGCGTTTATGCCAACACTCCACGCTGCTTTTGCAGCTTTTGCTCGTTGACTGTCTCTATATTCTTTGTTGTGGTTTTTGAGCAGTGATAAAATAAATTTGTGGTGTTGGAGTCTGTTGTTGGGACTGGGAGCCGGCAAACTTGACAAAAAACTGTTGTCTGGTCCACGTTGGTCTTTTTATATTTAAACCACATCCATGTGACATAAGTTGTTGCTCTTTTGGGTACAAGCTTCTTGGTTTGGGTTAGCTGCTCAACTTGTGGACCCTGGTCTAAAATGTGTCCACTACCATCTGCCTCCATGACGTGCCCAAAACACCTCCCGTTCATTGTTTTTAATAAAAATAAAAGCTTTCATGTTTGTTTACTCCGAAGTCACGTTTGATCTTGTGAAGTTCTGTCAGATTTCACGTCTGATCTGGGAATGTTTGTGTGCAAAATCGGTTCGTGTGTGATTACACCACACACTGTAGGATTAGAACGGTCAATGTCCGCGATCTTTAAAGGAAAAGTTCTCGCCACGTGTGTGGTCTCTTAGGATTTAAAATCTGCTGACAATTTGAAAATCCTGCTGTGTGAACTGGCCTTTAGGAGTTCATGTGTCTTGTTCTGGAGTGGTGGTAGGACGGACGAGAGATGGACAGATGGATTTGGGCTTCATTTTCAGCCATAAATGAAGAAGCTGATGTAAAAGGCTGGAATTATATATCGTCACTGTCTGGGGGAACACCTTTGACTTACCCAGGAGGAGCTGGAAAGTGTCTCTGGGGAGAGGAACGTCTAGGTTTATGTCCTGGACCTTTTACTTCTGCAGCTTGACCTTGGATAAGTGAAGGAAATCGGATGGTTGGCTGGCATTTTTAGTTCCTACATGAAACCTGAGCTGCTTAAACGAGTCCATGTGGGGTATTGGACTGTGTTTTCTCCCCCACCTCCACCCTCTTCTGTTTTAATTTTCTTATAGTTTAACGCTAAAAATCAGGTCAACCTTTAAGATTTATGAGCGAAGAAGAGAAAAAATGAATTAATGGTATGCTATTTTTATTCAGCCAGTCGTCTGTTAATTTGATATGACCTTAGTCAAAGGCGGTGAAATAACAAACTCTACTTACTTCTTCTTCTTAAGACCAAACCCCTGGTCTCCCATGTTGCTTTGCTGTGGATCTGAGAAACGAAGGGCCCGCTGCCAGTTTTTTTTAACTCTTATCTGCAAAACTCAACATGCAGGATTTTCAGGACATCAGTGGTGCTGGGAAACTAATACTCTTTCATCATATTACATAGCATATTGTTTTAATTAGGCTTTGTTTTATTAGGCGCTTGAAAATATTTTTTTAAACTTAGCAAAAAGAAGCAGCTGAAGTAGCGTTCAGAAATAAAAATTCTGACATCTGAGCTTCTTTGTCCGTGAGCCAAAGCAGAGGTGCGTCACCTCCTTTTTTCCTCACTCATGAGTTCCCAGTGTGACTCTCCTTATGACAGCGTCCAAACTTTGCTGCTTCACGAATCCCAGCGCTCACAGGACCCCATTGAAGCATCCCTGCAGGGGTTTTCTTCACACAGGGGCTAAAGGGGAGGGGGTGAAGGTGAAAGTTTGGCATCGAGCGACAGAGCTCCAACAAGGGGAGGCCTTTGTTGCCAGGTTGCTCACGCTCAGCAACGTGGAGGAGCCAGGTGGCCTCTGACCCGACCTCGACTCCTAAAGGACCGGTGGGCAGAGAGGCTGAAGGGAAAAATGAAAGGAACGAGCAAACTTGGTTGGAAGAAAGGATTGGAATGGAGGAAGGAAGATGGTGGGGGGGACGGTGTGAAACAAAGTGCTCAGAAATAGGTCAACCAGTATCTCATTTTTCTTACGAGGCTTGTAATCACCCTTGACAAGCACACAGTGGAGCCGGCTATTCAGTTAGAAATCAGACCATCCATCTCATGATGGGAGAAAACACGTAGAAGATGGAAAGTCTTTGTTCTTAATTCTTGTTTGGTTGATTTACCTGAGTTTGAGTTTTTTTGTTTAGGTCTATTAAATAAAAAAAAAAAAAAGGTCTTCTGGTTTTGCTTTAAAGCACCTTTAGATGAGACAAAAGTTTATTCTTCAAAAGTATTTATCAGTATATTTAGCTAAGTTTTACTTGTATTATGGTGACTACTAGGCTTGGGCGGTATTATGGTAATACCGTACACAGCCGGTATTGGAGAAATAGCAACGGTATCTGTACCGCCATGAAAAAAATGCATGGTCTCACTCACTGCTGGTGAGCCGATGGTAACTTTGGACCGGTCTGGGGCGCTCAGACAGCCTGCTGTATGAGCAGCTCATTTTAATAAGCACTTCCTTGTTGCTGCGTGAGCTCGTTTAGCCGTGGGAGTGTTCGCGCTTACTGACGGGCTTCAGTCAACAGCAGGATAGGGTTAGGGTTAGGCTTTTTTTTGACAAATATTGGTAACAAAGAGCCTAAAGTTCCAACTTAAAAACGGGTTCTTTGTTCAAGTCTGTATCTCACTGGAGTGTGATTGTTGGGAAATAGTTGAACTAAAAATTGCAACAAAAAAAAGTAGAAAAAAAATCACTTGCAGTGGATGATATGGAAAAACATCCATGTTGTTCTGCCATAGCAGAGATCATAGAATTGATAATCTCCTGGAATAGATGGAACAACTAGATGTTCTTGGAGAAGACCTCTAGTCTCAGCTTCTCTTAAAGACATACTATGTAACTTTATCATATTTTAAAATATTTTCCTTGAGCCAGTCTGTGCTAATATGACCCTTTACAGGGTTAATGAAAAGTCACTCAGCCCCATCTGCTGCTTGTATCCAGAATACCACGTTTGCAACTTCTGAGTCTCTGGTCTGGTGCCTTGAAGTCTCACAAAGTCACATATCTCACGAGGGTTAGGCTAACCCAATGTGGCTAGCTGTTATGCTAGCGCCTGAGTGTTTTTACATGATTCCTGCTTTTTTCCATCTCTCCCTGCTTGAACACAGCTAATTTCTTTGAATGAGTGATGAACTGCTCCAGTAGAAAGCTATGAAGGCTGAGGAGACATTTCAAGTTAGGTTTAGGTGTTTCTGAGCAAGGACAATGCTAACGTTTTTACGACAGTGACTTAAATCGGACACTAGGGGGTGCTAAAGAACAGGCCCAAACTGCATAGTATGCTTTTATTAGACACCATGACTGCAATGACTTTTGACTTTTTTGAGAAGTAAAATTTGTCTATATGAGTTTTCCAAACATTTTTTAAATTTCAGCAATTAGACATGCTCTGCATCAACAAGTTAACCAGTCACAAACCAGTTAGCCACCAACAGTCACAGCCTGCTGACTTTAGCTGTTTTATCACAATGCTTGCTCATCCTTTGAGTTATGGAGACTTTTGATGACAGGCTTTACAGAATAACAGTAACATTCTTCTGAAACTGTTTAGGGCTGAAAGTGAGTGGAAAAAGCAGCCAAAGTCAAATTTTAACCTTTGAAGTCCTTCAGAAGGTCTGGAATACTTCGTCAAGACCAGTTAAGGCCAATTCATCCTCCATGAGAAGAAAGAACTTTCTTCTCACTGGGGGTCTGCGAGAAGAAAATTGTCATTTTGTTCTCGCAGACCCAGTTCGGCAGCGCTAACGGCTTGTTCTTGTGCACATCAGCCGAGCCGAACTTTCTTCGGCAGGATGTCCGAGAACAACTGCTGTGATTGGTCAGAAAGGGAGGATGAGCGTGGTTAGTGCAGTTAGCGGTTGACATTTTTCTCCGGCACCTGCTGTGCTGCTTTGTGCGGACGGGCCTGAAGGGTGACGGTCTGGATCAACACGAGCTAGGAGGACCAGCGCGGACCGCGAGGGTTTGCACCGGAGACCCGCCTCCGCTCCTCATGTAGCGAGGACGGATCGTTTTAAACTGCACACACACACCCTCCCCTCCACACACACACACCTGATACGCACACCTGTATGACACGTTCCTGAAATAGTTTGACAACTGAGTTCTCGTGGAGTATGAATGCTCCCTGCTGACACAAACTTTTTTCTTGTTCTCACAGACCCCCAGCGAGAACAAATTTCTTTCTTCTCGTGGAGTATGAATAGGCCTTTAAAAATATTACAAGAACATCCAGCTGATTTGAAGGAAAAGGCATTAAAAACCATCCTTTGAACACTACTGTAAGCTTGGTTTGTATTTGTGTTCACACTCAACCTTACAATGCTTGAATCCTGTTTTTTATCAGAAAACGTATCCTGATCTGTGTGAATTCCTCACAGCGCTGTGAATTCTTCCAGCCTGGAAATAATTGAGTGCTGCTGATGAATGTTCATCAGGAAGCGATTGCACATCTAGCCTCAGATTAAAAGTGATCTTGTTAAGCCACCGAGGGACTGAATCTTGCCCATGGGTGGCCAAAGGATACTCTGTTGCTAATGAGGTGTGCACGGGCCCCTGGGTAATGGCAGTGTCACGCCAAAGCTTTCAGACACCTCGGGGCGCTCGTACAGTATGGCCCGGACCTCGCCTGTCTGCTGACATTCAGTCGATGCTAAAACAATGAAACCCGTCGACCATAAAGCTGTGTTTTCATTGGTGGTTTTGATCCCTTCCACTCTAAATACCCATTTTAATATGCATTTTAGCCATTATGTCTGTGTTAATAAGAAGTCTCTTTGAGAATGTGCCCATTGTTGAGTGAGTCTGTTAATTATGACGGCTCAAAGTGCTGCTGGATTCTGACTCTTCCTCATAAGAAGCATGATTATTCATCACCACGATAAGAATTAATTTGCAGTATGCTCTGCGAGAAATGTTTTTTTTTCTTCTTCCCTCGTGCGCCAAATTTAAATGCTGAATTAAATTCATCTGTTTGTGTGTTTAACCCTGTTAAACATGGCAGCACTTTCTGACTTTTAAAGGCCCGTGGCTTATTGGACTCGGTGCCGGCGTCGCTAAGTGACTGTTTGGATTGGGTTTGCTATCAAACACTTAACGTATCGGGTAATGTAAACAAACGCTGTAAACAAAGCCTAAGCTGAAGTGATCATGTACTCGTCGATGATTGGGGGAACAGTGATACGACAGGTTGGCCTCAGCTGAAGAGGAAGAGAGCAACACAATGAGAGAAGCGCTGAAAACTACAATGCTAAAAGGATCAGAAACCCCTGCTGTTTGTATCCCGAGCATTTAATCAAACTGGCATTAGTTTGGAACTGTATAGCTTCAACTCCCAATCCCGTCCGCAAACTTAATATCGTTGACAGTAGCTCCAAATTCAGCTATAGACTCAGCAACTAAAAGGATAAGATGAGCTTAAAGGGCTTTTTATAACCTTTCTATTCATCCTGATTCAGTCCAGAAGACGCGTTGACTCATGCACCTGGCTGAAAATCTAAAGAGCGTTCTGGCAGGCCGAGGGAAGCATTTCTAATTAATTACCTTGCAGGTTTATTGACTGTTGATTGCTGCATTATTTTTTAGCATAATGTGCAAGTGTATGGCCTCTCACTGCTGACTATATGAATCACATGGGTGTCAGGTGATTTAAAAAGCAGCATGAAAGCTTTTGTCACCTAAAAGATGTTGGCCCAAATACCTATAACTCTTATTTTCTCACTAATGCATGTAAAATATTCAGAAACATACATATTTTTCCTAAAATAAATTTTGAGTTCAGCATTTTTTTTTTAATTAAAAGGGTAGAAATATCTTTGATGTATATTTTGTTTTAATTGCTGAACATATAAATTAGGATTTCTTCTTCCAGAGAATAAACATGGCTAATACTAGGAAAACACAGAACGTGTGTTTGGAAATTAAAATTGTGTCATAAGCATCGCTTTCTGGTTATTTGTTGCAACATTGACTGTTTTTTATTTTCCACACAAAAAGCATAATATTTTTGAAAAGGCTCTGGTATAGGTGTTTCTTTTTGAAAAATGAACATGTCCAAAAAGCTACTGAAAACATTTAAAAAATGTGATGAAAGTCAGATTCACTTAGCAAATTTAATGTTTTTTCCAAAATATATATATAAAAAAAACATTTGATTTTAGAGCCTAAAGTTTAAAATTCAGAACTATTAAAATAGGGAAACCAAACATTACAAAAGCATGGCACAATAGGAGAATTAATATTATCAATTATAAATAATATAATCAGGTCAAGTCCGGGGATCGTACCGCCAAAGCTCCCATCTTGGTCTGCTACTCAATCTGCATAGCACCAGCCCCTTCATGTTCCTCCTGCAGGTGGTGGGGCCACAATTTTATAAACCCATGTATCAGGTTCAGGTTTAGCCCAGCAGGGCCCCATGGATGAAAGCCTGCTCGCTCATGGGCCCCAACCCCAGGCCTAGCTCCAGGGTGGTCCACCACGGTAAGGTGGCAGTTCAAGGAGGCAGGAGGTCCCTGGATCGACCCAGGACAACCTAGAGCAGGGGGAGTCAGTTAAATCTGCCAAAGGTCCAGCTCTGCATACATGACCTGCTCCGCCAAGTGGCTGACATGACCTGCTCCGCCAAGTGGCTGACACAGGAGTGAGACGAGCTCATAACCCGACCACGCCCCCTCCCCCTGGATCGAGGACTGGGACCTATGGACAGAACTGGCTCTGAGTCCAGATCCGAACTGCGGTCCATCTGTTAGTGCTCTGAGCTGGCTGGGTAACGCCTGGGGGTCCTAATAAAGGAGTTGGTGGACGTGGCCAGGGAAAGGGCAGTCTGGGATGCCCTACTGGTGATGCTGCCCTCTGTGACCAGTGTTGCCAGTAACGCATTACTAAGTAGCGCGTTACTCTAAAATTACGTCATTTTTCAATAACGAGTAATCTAACGCGCTTCTATTTCCAATCCAGTAATCTGATTAAAGTTATTTTTTTCAAGCCACTGTGCGTTACTTTGCGTTACTATCTTTGTCCATTTCCCTAAAATATTTTTTTTCTTCCTGCATTTCTGTGAGCGGCGTTGTTTCACGTTCCCAGCATGAGGTGGAGTCACGTTTTCAACACATGCACAGCTGCGGAGTCGCTCCAGCTGGAGGAGGAGTCACGTGACCTGTGATAAAGTAGCCTATTTACCTGAATATCTGGGCATTATTTTTGTAAACTCCTCTGATACAACAGCTTTGTTTTATCTTCGGGGTCTAGACTTTGTTAAGGAGTGTGAGACTGAGAACAAACGGAGAACGACCCGAGCAGGAACAGCTGATTGTCTGTCTGACAGACTGGCACTAGAAGCCTGAATGTAGCCGTAGCTCCAAAAAGCTGGAATGAAGCAGCGCCAGCCCTTTTTTGGATTATCATCATGACCTGGAGGACTGAGAACCTTCACCAGCAACTAAAGAGACATTTTGATGCATCCTTCAGACAAACACAGCAGTCGGTAAACAAAGCAGCAGCAGAAACACGAGCTGATGTTAGCTCCTCGTGTTCCTAAAAGCCTCAGCTTCAAAGCTTCAAAACTTCACCGCGGTGCTGATGACAGGAGCTAAATTATTAATTTTAGTCATAGTTGTGCATTTTACTTTACTTTAAATCCAAAAAAATGTTTTTGATTAAAAAAAAAAAAACTTTCTAAAAGATGAGATTTAGTTGTCAAACAAAACTTTTTCCAAAAAGTATATTTAGAAAAAGGAGGTCAGGTAGGGTTAGGGCTGACCTGGATTTCAGGTAAATCCTGTAAAAACCAGCTGCATCAACACAAACAACTGTGGAGGAGAGAGATGATCGTTTTCTATCTGGAATAAATACAGTCAGGATTTAGAGTTAGTGTCAGATAAAGATGAGAACATTAAGGTTTGTTATAATGTTCATTAAAATGTTCTGATGTTAATAAAACATGTTAAAATGAATTTAATAGTTACAGTAATAAACAAGTTATTTTATAAAAGGTAGTTTTGCCATAAAAGTGTTAAATGTCAGGTCAAGAAAGACTGTCTTTAATTTATATTTCATATAAAACAAGAATTTTTTTCAGGAAATAGTTTGGAAGTTCAACTTTAATGTCAGGAGATTCATTTTGTTGACTTGCTGTTAAATTCACTTCTAATAAAGGGTTTTAGTAAAACTGGAGGTTATTTTAATGTTGAGGCAGGAGGAGGAGTCATCAGCAGCTGAATGTCACTAATAAAGTAACTTAAAAAGTAACTAGTAATCTAACTTAGTTACTTTTAAAGTCAAGTAGTCAGTAAAGTAACTAAGTTACTTTTAAGTGAGTAATCACTAATCAGTAGTCGGATTACTTTTCCAAAGTAACTGTGGCAACACTGTCTGTGACCCAGACCCAGATAAGCAGAGGAAAGTGAATCAAAGATATTGAGGTCTAGACTCAGCTGTTCACATATCTCAAAGACACACAGAAACGTTTGGACAAAATTTGTAGATTGAGAGAGGAATTAAAAAGGTTTTTGTTGTCAAATGGGAAAAAATAACCATAAACAGAGGAGGTGGTTTTGAGGTTTTAACTCTAAATGCAGCTTTGAATCTGATCTCTGTCCGTGATCCACACTTTAAGGCACTCCACCACTTGTATGAGGACCAGGACGAATAAAGAAACTAACAAGAGGGAGTATTTTGTAAAATAGCTTGCATTAATGATGCTCTTAGTTTAAAAGCTTGGTACTTCACACTTTTCTCCTTGAGATGAGAAATCTCTTCAGATGAGAAGCAAAAAAACTTCAAGAAAATCTAGAAGCCTTGTTGCCTTTGTTTAAACCCACTAGGAGTACCAGGCCCTGGATGACTGAGAGTCTTCACCAGCTCAAACTAAGCTTGTTAATAAGAGTTAAAGAGAGTAAGAGAGTTGGACATTTGTCCTTTTTTTATACCAAGAATAAATTCTGGCAAACTGTGATTTGCATTAGTAGGGAAATTTCTTTTAAAAACAGGTTTGTATCCTTGCAAGTCACAGGGCCTCTCTCGTCTCATTGGAGTTGAACTATTTCAAAAATCTTACAAGACAAATTTCCTCTCAGATAATCAGTCTTCACAGGTGTCTGTCACCCATCTCAAACTCTTGTCCTAAAATTTAGTTCACGTGAGTCAGTCTGCAAACCAGATTGTGAAAAATTTCCTTGTTTGCAATTACATCATATGACCCACTAGACCTGACTAATTTTAAAACCTCTTGAAAAAGTGTCATGTACCAAGTCACCGTGATTCCAACTGAGAATTCACAGTTTATTATTTCAGTTTTGTGTGTCTAACAGTTGCATCCCTATAAAATACTGGTTTAATGGTTAACAGCACTTTTTGCACAAAGTTAAAAGTTCTCAGTTATCACCTCTATTGACTTTTCAGGAGACTCTATTATGAAATTGATTTTATCCACCGATATTAATCCTTGCAGAGATTTATGTAAACAGATAGAACCACTGAAACAGGAAAGTGTAGATGGTTCGGTATCTCACTTGGCGAAAACCAATTTGAGCTCAGCAGCAGTAAGACTGCCCTCCATCAGATCAGAGCATTTGTAAGATATCCCTGCAGTCTGTTCAGGGGCTGCAAAGAGCCGTGCCTCTACATTTATGTGTATGCGCTAAGTATCCACAATCATAACTGAGAATCATGTTGCAAGCTTTTTGCCCAGAGTGTTTTAGAGATCATTTTCAAATGGTAATTTGCCTTATCCGAAGCAAACTCACTGACTGTAAGTAAGTGATTATTTGCATGGCTGACAATCATTCAGCTCGCCTACGGTCTTTTTCCAAACTGCTCCAGTTTGTCCAGTCGTTGAGGAAAAAATAAAAACTCAGCAATTGGCCAGTTCTCTGTGAAATATTCTTTCATTTACCTTATCATTACCCACATATATAGCATCGTTTAATAAGAGAGGAATAGGTGATGAAGGCATTGCAGTTGTTAAAACATTTTTTTTCTGACACAGTTGATGATTTTCAGTCACTTTTTCCTAAAGTAGTTTCTTGAACTTAAAGGTTTTGGTCAAAGCATCTCAGGTTTGGGGTTTTTAATCAAAAAGAGCCAAGTTTCTGTAGTCTCACTTAATTGGTAATTATCCCATTAGAGGCATCTTGACTGTTGGTGAAGTGCAGGAACGACAGGGCCCACTGACAGCAGAACAATGTAGTGATTTAGTATCTGCACTCCCCCTCAATCATGCTCAAATGTCAGCCACAGACTCATCAATGCCCCCAACCCTGAGCACACCCCTGAGACGCACACTCAGCCCACATTACAACGCACCAGCTCTGATTCTACAACACAAGACAAGAGGATGTACGCTAAAGATGGATTTTACACAACTCCGTCAGTCAGTTTTAGTCCAACCAAATAAAACTAGGTTTTTTTTCTAGTTTTAGTTCTTTTTTTTTTTTTTCAAAAAGTAATGAGCACAAAAATGATTTTGCTTCTTTATCAACATGTTACCCTTACTCACCTAAGCATCAATTTAAACTTGTGTTTTTAGTGTTTGTTCACCTAAACTCATTCATGATGTGTACAACATGGTAACGTTCAACAGGTCCTCACTTTAAAAGCAGTTGGGAAACATTGAAACATTTAAATTATTTATGTGAATCTTACTTTGCTGTTGCCCAAGGAAGTGCCTCAGAGCAGTGGTCTGCCTCAGCACCACGCAGCAGAAACTACTCAAAACATCCACAGGGAGTCTTTTTAGATTAACAAACATTTAAACTGTCTGTAGATGTTTTATTTTTGACTGAATTTTGTCTAAAATTTATTATTTTGTAGATGTCTGTGCCCAGTCATAAGCATCAACACTTGGCCAGGACTTTACTTCGTTTAGGCTGCTGATCCTGTGAAATACTTATTTAGACTTTATTAGAAAATATGCCCCCTTTCCTCCAAGTTTCTATCCTATTTTGTGTATTTTAGACATATTGATGGTAAACCAATTGTCAGCAACTGGAAAATGGGTGATGGAAATGTATAGTTGTCCCAGTTGGTGCTGCCTCTTATTGAAGCGTGATTTAGAGACTTTTTTTAATCATTTGTTAAAAATCTTAATTGAAAAAGCAATGTAGAAGTTTTATATTGACTTAATCACTTGAACTGAACATGTTCTAAAATTTTTGGGGGACCAAACAGTTTTGAAGACTCTCAAAGGGTTTTAATGACTGTGGAGCTAAGGCTGTTCACATACAGCAATGGAGGACATCCTATTTGGAAATTGCATTGTGGTTCTTTGGTTTTAATTTATAAAGTTAAAGTCAAAAGAGTGCTTCAGACATTCAGAAGAAGGAATTACCTATTGAAAAAGATGGACATTTGTTCTTGTTCTCTCAATCTCCGTACTTGTCTTCTCCCTAGCTTCCTTCACCTGCTTCTCTGGTGGGACACCAAGGCACTCCGAGACTAGCCTAGAGATGTAACTCCTCCAGAGGGTCCTGAGTCAGCCTAGGGGCATCCTGGACAGAAGGGGTCCAGAAGGCTTCCTGACTAGATGAACCACCTCAGCTGCCTCCTGTCGTTACAGATGCTGCCCTGATCTGTCGATTTTCAGCTTCCTCCTGCTTCCTCCTTTGCCCGTTTGTGAACAAGACCCCAAGATAATTAAACTCCTCCACTTGAGGTAAGACCTTTCTCCTGTATCTGTGCCCTCTTCCAGTTGAGATCCATGGCCTCACATTGGAGACCAATCGCAACTTTCCCGTGACTTGAGTTCCTACTGAGCAAAACAAAAAGACCAAATAAATGTAGTTGTAAAGATTAGAACTACCGCCATTCTGATAACAAAATGAATGTTGGGCATCTGCTGGGGCCGGGCCGCCCTTGGGTCTTGGGTCTCTGCGTCTGGGCTGGATCTGCCCTGGTGTGGCTGGCTGCTGACAGGGCCTGTGGGCCCATCGCTGTGGCCCCTTGGGGCTCTGGCACAGCGGCTGCTGGGTGACCCCCCAGGGTGATCCTCTGTAGTTAAGAGGAATGTCAACTACATTACCTCAAATGGTAAAGGACTATAAAAGGGTTCCCTGTAGTCTGAAAGCACCTTTTCAGGATTAAATGAACACTGACTAAAAATCGTGTTGATCTTCTGTCTATATGTCACTGGATCATGAACCAAAATGAAACACCCCAAGTCTTTATCCAACTTCTTTAAGCTGCAGATCTCAATTCAGCCATCAGACACAAACTAAAGTCCCCTTAATGCAACCACAGAAGTCTGTTCCTGGTACTGGCTTTCTGGTACTGGTACTACTACTTTTTGTCTCTGAGTCAAGCTCAGGAAATGGACTTGAATGTCCTTTAAGTATTGATCTAACCCATTAGGAGACAAAACTTCAGCTAAACCTAAACTTTGCATCAAAGACTAAGATTTTCTGGAAAATAGCACACCATCAGCAGTAGTTGATACAAAAGAACCTTCCTAGACCGTTTAAAATTTTAAAATATATAAAAGAGATCATGGTGTTTGTAACCAGCAACATTTGTAATTCTAAGTTATTGAATCAGCAGAACTGGAACAGGGAGGGTAGAAAGTGTGCAAAACCCTGCTTTTAAGAGATTACAAGAAACTGAAATAAAACATTAATGAAACCACAAAGATCATTTCAGGAAAAAGGCCACCAGCCTGCATTCAATACATGTCAATAACAATCTGGTGAAGGTTCAGCTTTGCACTGAGAAAACTGGGAGGGGGAAACAAAAGTCATAGAAGTCCTTCATTTGCCATGATCATCCATCAATCAGTATTTAGGACATTGACAAGTGGTAATTTAATAACCAGTGACCTGGGCAGGCAGGAAGCCGCTCTGACAGACAATACAAACTCATTTATCATGGTAGAGCGACGGTGCTGTGCTGCCGAGGTCCTCTCTGATCCTGAGATAGTCGCCGTAGGAGTCGCTCTCGGCACAACGCTGAGGGGCAGACACACACGAAGCTCAGGGATAATACGTTTAAGGACAGCTGGGTAAATGCGAGACAAGATGCATGAAGTGAACCGTTTTAGGTTACGTCAGTTTTAACCCTGACTTTCACCCTGTCCCTAGTTAGTGATTCTGTCACGGTTTTGGTCTCTTTACACCCTGCTGCTTTAATAAGAACATGCAGTTTATGCATCAAAATGTGCAGTTTAGTGGGGAATAGTGTGCAGTGCTTTTTGATAGCAGTAAGTCGAATGAGACAAAATTAGAAAAGATTGAAAAGAATGTAAACTGGTCACAGGAAGGTGGACTTTGAGAGATTTTAATGTTTTCCTTTTTGTCTTCTTCCACCTGCTGTCTCTCCATTGTCCTTTTTAAGGACAGCTGGGTCCTGAAAAAGTAGTTTTTAGTCTCAGCTGAGATTATTACAAAAGTGATGTTGGAATTTGGGGTAGCACATGAAATGATGTTCTTCAAAAATTCTAAATACAGTATTACTATTGTCACCTTTAGACATCGCTCTACACATTTTTGATTACGAGTAGAGAATTCATTCTTAATCATCATTAAAAACTTTTTAGAAACTGTATGTTGATTAAATGTTACTTCCCCCTCATGTTGTAACCTTTCTCTGCATGTGAAAACATGCTGATCCTTGGAGAGTGAGTGGAGGTTATTTCTGTGTTTTCATCTTTACTTACAAGTTAATCCTGAAAGCACGCCTCGCCCTCTTTTGGCTTCGTTTCATTGAGCTGATCTGTGTTTGCCCACATACAGTAACATCATATACCTCGCTGAGCTTCTGATCGTGTTCCTGCCAAATTGCAATCAGTGGGCAGGCGTCCACATGAGCTGCCATTAGGCCATGGTGCAGCGAGTTAGCGGGCCTGCAGATGACTCACAGCAGCATTTGACTTCTGAGGAGGCAGTTAAAGCTGTAATGTGGATTTTAATGTGCGCTAATGACTTTTTTTGGTTTGTCCTGGGCCCTGTGTTTGTGTCTGAGTGTCACTGTGGATGTGTTAGGATGGTGGCGTTCATCTCCTACCAGCAGACTCACCTGTAGAAGTGAACATTTAGCTGTGATGTCCTCACAAAGCCTCTAACCTCATTTATCTACACTTTTAAGCAGCATTACATCATTGTACAGAAAAGATAAAGTTAAGATATCATAATATTTAGAGATTGATTTTAAGCTTTTTGAGATTATATCTAAATGTGATGGATCGACTCTTTTAATCTGAAAGTTTTGTCTCATGACCCAGTAGACATAATGGTCCTCAGCCATGTCACCTTCTCCTTTTAAGTTCTTTTTCTATTCAGGACTGTTGGTAATTATCTTTAGCTTCATTTGAGTTATTAGTATCCTCATTAGTGTGTCCATCCATACATCCATATACTCATCCATCTATTCATATACTGTTCCGTCATTTATCTGTCTGTCCATCCACACACTACTCCATCCATTTATACACTTATCCGTCCATCC
Source organism: Callopanchax toddi (assembly GCA_006937965.1). NCBI lineage: Eukaryota > Metazoa > Chordata > Actinopteri > Cyprinodontiformes > Nothobranchiidae > Callopanchax > Callopanchax toddi. Next base: position 4,822,271 of record SSNR01000014.1, read on the forward strand.
ATACAATGGCCATACAGTGGAGGAAATAATTATTTGACCCCTTGCTGATTTTGTAAGTTTGTCCAATGACAAAGAAATGAAAAGTCTCAGAACAGTATCATTTTAATGGTAGGTTTATTTCAACAGTGGCGGCAACGGGGCGGCATTAGCTCAGTTGGGAGAGTGGCCAGTCTGGTAACCGGAGGGTCACCGGTTCGATCCCCAGCTCCGGCTGGGTTAAATTGTCGTTGTGTCCTTGGGCAAGACACTTCACCCTCCTTGCCTGTGTGAATGTGAGTGTGACTGTGTGTGAATGTTGGTGGTGGTCAGAAGGGCCGATGGCGCAAAATGGCAGCCTCGCTTCTGTCAGTCTGCCCCAGGGCAGCTGTGACTACAGACGTCTGTCGTAGTTTACCACCACCAGTGAGAATGACTGTGTGAATGAATAATGCAACTCTGTAAAGCGTCTTTGAGTGACCTAAAAAGCGCTATATAAAACTGATGCATTATTATTATTAACAGTGGCAGATAGCACATCAAAAGGAAAATCGAAAAAATAACTTTAAATAAAAGATAGAAACTCATTTGCATTTCATTGAGTGAAATAAGTATTTCAACCCTCTAACAAAAAATACTTAATACTTAGTGGAAAAACCCTTGTTTTCCAGCACAGAGGTCAAACGTTTCTTGTAATTGATGACCAATTTTGCGCACATGTTAGGAGGAATTTTGGTCCACTCCTCTTTGCAGATCATCTCCAAATCCTTAAGGTTTCGAGGCTGTCTCTGTGCAACTCTGACCTTCAGCTCCCTCCATAGGTTTTCTATAGGATTAAGGTCCGGAGACTGACTAGGCCACTCCATGACCTTAATGTGCTTCTTCTTGAGCCACGCCTTTGTTGCCTTTACTGTATGTTTTGGGTCATTGTCGTGCTGGAACACCCATCCACGACCCATTTTCAGTTTCCTGGCAGAGGGAAGGAGGTTGTCGCTCAGGATTTGACGATACATGGCTCCGTCCATTTTCCCGTTAATGCGGTGAAGTTGTCCTGTGCCCTTAGCAGAAAAACACCCCCAAAGCAAAATGTTTCCACCTCCATGCTTGACGGTGGGGACGGTGTTTTGGGGGTCATAGGCAGCATTTTTCTTCCTCCAAACACAGCGAGTTGAGTTAATTCCAAAGAGCTCAATTTTGGTCTCATCAGACCACAGCACCTTCTCCCAGTCACTCTCTGAATCATTCAGGTGTTCATTGGCAAACTTCAGACGGGCCTGCACATGTGCCTTCTTAAGCAGGGGGACCTTGCGAGCTCTGCAGGATTTTAATCCATTGCGGTGTAATGTGTTTCCAATGGTTTTCTTGGTGACTGTGGTCCCAGCTAATTTGAGGTCATTAACTAACTCCTCCCGTGTAGTTCTAGGATGATTTCTCACCTTTCTCAGAATCATTGATACCCCACGAGGTGAGATCTTGCGTGGAGCCCCAGACCGAGGTCGATTGATGGTCATTTTGTGCTCCTTCCATTTTCGAACAATTGCAGCAACAGTTGTCACCTTCTCTCCCAGCTTCTTGCTAATGGTTTTGTAGCCCATTCCAGCCTTGTGCAGGTCTACAATTTTGTCTCTGACATCCTTGGACAGCTCTTTGGTCTTTCCCATGTTGGAGAGTTTGGAGTCTGCTTGATTGATTGATTCTGTGGACAGGTGTCCTTTATACAGGTGACTAGTTAAGACAGGTGTCTTTAATGAGGGTGACTAATTGAGTAGAAGTGTCTAACCACTCTGTGGGAGCCAGAACTGTTCATGGTTGGTAGGGGTTCAAATACTTATTTCACTCAATGAAATGCAAATGAGTTTCTATCTTTTATTTAAAGTTATTTTTAAGATTTTCCTTTTGATGTGCTATCTGCCACTGTTAAAATAAACCTACCATTAAAAATGATACTGTTCTGAGACTTTTCATTTCTTTGTCATTGGACAAATTTACAAAATCAGCAAGGGGTCAAATAATTATTTCCTCCACTGTATATTCATCCGTCTGTCCATCCACACTCTCATTTGTCTGTCCAGCTGTCAGATTTTAATTCCGTCAGAAATAGATTAAAAAGATTTTAAAAAGATTTAATTACCAACAAAATAAAAAATGGAATTAAGTAACACAATTGAAAATGAAAATTAAATCATTCAACTTAAATATTAATAAAAAAATAAAAAGTTAAAAAATTGCTTTAGAAAATTTTGCAACAGCAAATCCAATGAAAAATCAAGAAGTGTCAGATTTAAAAAAGTTTAACCATAAACTACAAATTATTATAAAGCAAAAAAAGAAATAAAATAAACATTTAACTATTAGAATGAACCTTATGTTTTTAGCCACACTTTAGATTAGAAACAATTTCAATATTTATGCAGATTTTTCTTTAAAAATACATTTTTAAAAAGAAATGTTGATCGAGGTAGCATTTGAATGAAGCTCATCACTTTATGGACTAGTGCCACTAATGAACGTCAAACTACTTCTGGCCCTAAAGCACCCAGACGTATCAGGATTAGTACTTTCATAAAAACCTTTAACTGTCTGTTGCCCCCTGCTGGAGGATCTACAGGTGTAGAGGGCCAATTATATATTTTTATTACTTTTATATAGTTATACAATTACATGTTAAATTACCCAATCATAATATAATCTATATATATAGTTCAGTTCAGGATTCTGATTTTAAAGGCTTATTATTGCATTACTAATATTATTGTCACTGCATTTTTACTTCATTAAAATAATCTTATCTACATAAACAATTCTTTAAACCTTGACAGAATCCTCTTCTTTCACTCAGGACCTCTTAGCTCTTACCTCGTAGCTGTGAAGAGTGAAGCTGGAGTCTTACTGCTCACAGCTCAGACTGCTTTATCCTGGAGTCCAGAGGAAATCAATGAGATTCTGATTAGTGCTGGCCAAAGGGAGACTCACGATTATTACCAATAAGGAGAATTAGATAAATGATTTTTTTTTTTGTTCAGGGACTTTAAAACCTGCAGCTTGATCAAATTTAAGATCAAGTCATCAGTGAAATTGCTGTTGATTTATAAAGAAGCTAATTGGTCCGCTCAGTGGTTCTGTCCTCGCTGGCAGTCCGGCTCTTTTATTGCTTAGTCAAACTAACTCCTTCCATTTTTAAATTGCCTATTGAGTGGATTTCTCAGCGGGCTCGCCATCAGTATCACCTTCATGTAGCTTCTCTCCTTCATGTTTAAGGTATTTGTTTTGTGCTTGCAGATGTGTAATTTAATTGTCTTAAAAAAAAATTACAAATCACAGGCATGTTTATGAGCAGTTTCATTACCCCGAGGCACATAAAATCCATTCAGAGCTTATAATAACATGCCGTAAATTAATCTCAGACTGCAGAAATAAAAGCCCGTTTTATGAATTTAAGGAAAAAAGGAGGTATAAAAATAATTTAAGACATCAAGTGACAGATTATTCATCTCCTTAGTGTCAGGTGTTTTCCCCTGGTGTGGAAAACCAGCATCATTTTTGTCTAATTTTTTAAAAAGTGTCATTTCTGTGTTTGATTTTCAAAGGCAGGAGAACACCTTTCAACACTTGCCACTCAAAAACAAGAAAAGGCGACCGTTCAGCTGTTTGTTGCGTTTTTCTCACCACAAAGTGTGTGTGTGTGTGTCAGCGCAGGTGATAATTTTGTCTCCTTTTTTGTGTGCTTTGATGTCGCTGCTGAATGAAATGACACTTCAAATTCAATTGCTGTTGTCATCAAAAAGTATAATAACTCTTTACAGATGTCGGAGCTGTTGGTAGAAGTGACATATTTGTAGAACCTTCATTATTACGAGAGTAAAACATTCCCTGATAAAGTAGGTGCACCCATTTTTATAGAAATAAATCCTGTATTTCTAATAAATGATTAGATTATGGTCTGATTCTGCCAGATTAACTCCAACCTATTTATCAGCCCTGAAAAGTTCAAAATGTTTGAATGCATTTGGCCGACAGAACCTCTAATTCTCCTGAGTGGAGCCTTTCCAGTTGAGCTGGTTGGACTGGACAGATTTCAGTCATTCTTCAGCGAGCCGGGCCAATCCGGACCTCGTCCAGCTGAGATGCATAACTTGGATTTTGTTCCTGAACTGCCTGGAAAGAAAGCAAACATTCAATTGACCTTTTCAAACACAATCACATTCAACAATGTTTTATTAACCAGCTCTTTCTGTGCATTTAAAGGGAAAAGCTGCTCTTTCTTTTACAAGTTGATTCATTTCTAAATCTGTTTATTTTTCTCTGCAGGGTTGCAGCTAAATATGCTTCTTTCTAGATTTTGAAAGACAGTTTTGAGAGAAAATGTAAAGAACACAGCAGAGATTAAAACCAGGAACTCTGATGCAGCAAAACTATCTGACCTTTAAAGTGCTTTTACATCTTAGATTAGAAATCCAAAGTATGTATAGGATTGGGAATCAGTGCCCAACCTAAACTCCCCTTTCTGTGGCCTCTTTGAGTCCCAGTATCCAAAGCCTAAGGATGAGGTGCTTTCCAATGAGCACCAGGTGAGGTAGTCCATTTTCTATGGTCCTCCTCCATCAAGATGTTCATTTTTCTCCTTCTGACCCCTCTTCTGAGGCCAGTTTGTCATTCAGGATCCTAATAAACACTATTGCCAGAATCGTGGTGGGACTCAAACCCCTTCACCACACTGAGGTGGTGATCCTCTAGGTCAAGGCAGCACAATATGTCAAACATATTTTTATCCTGATATCAGCATGTGCAATGAGAATATTGCACATGCTGCTATACATCAGTTCTCCGTAAGCTATTGCATTGCCAATCACACAGGAGCTTGAAGTATCTGATCAGTCAAATGTCGCTCTTCCAATATTTGGCCAATCAGATGATCTGTTTTTACGTTAGATGCCCGTCCCCAAATAGACGCTGTTGGATGACAAACTCCTAGGTTAGTTTAGCGTCGCAATAGCAACAAGAACAGCTGACAAGACAAGTGAGGAAAAGGCTGGTGACAAAGACCTTAGAGTTAGACAAAAAGGCATGTCTCTCATTTTGAGAAATTTTTGTTACAATAGAGATAATGCTCAAACAACATGCCAGTTTTGTAAACAGTTCTGGCACTCCTATATGGCAAGCCAAAACTGCCAAAAGAAAGTCACTTATCCAGAGAGATGGTTAAAAAAAAAAGCCCTTTAATGAATCAGGATGATCTAAAAGGTGGCACAAGACTTACAGAACGCTGTATTTTATGCCAACCAGAACCAGTTTGAGCATGTGTTGAATGGTGTAAAAAAACTGTTCAATGTCCAGATAAAATGCCCTTCTTTCGAGGGGAAACGAGACCAACCTCCGTTGTCACTGCATGCTTAAATATTTGTTCATTTATTGCATGTGACATCATCACAACATTAAGCACAGTTTTTACACGTCACAGGTTTTATCACATCACAGCATGGGATGAGAAACGTAAACTCAGCTTCTTTGTATGTCTAGCACATGTGAAGAAATTGACAATAAACTATCTCTTATCTTATCTCTTATCTTTATAATATTTTGCAGCCCTACTTTGGGTTGAACGTGACTCTCTGCCTTCAGGCATTTTGATGTGTTGTCCACTAGTGATGGAGCAAAATGGATTGGGGCTCCTTTTGCAGTAATCACAGTGTTGCTCTAATCTGTGATGAAGAAGGTAAACTGGAAAACAATGCAGTGTCTCAATGTCCTGGTCCATCTACATTCCAACCCTTGCTTCTGGTTTTACATCATGACTTATAGAACAAAGTTTTGGAAACAAGCGGCTGACATGATTTCCGTATGGTGGCTAGCATCAACCTTAAGCCTAGTTTATACTTCTCCGACAGCACGTTTGTGCTCACACGCATATTGACAGATGTTTTTGAATTATACTTCTCCATCTGTGTTGTGAAGCAATTCTCCACCAGGACAGCAGAGGGCGTATAACTTTTCTGCAGTAATTTCTCTGGTTGACCAAAGTTTGTTTACTTCAGCTTAGTAATGGCAAACAGAGAACAAATTTTGATTGAGCTGGGACGGATTGATGTTGAGGAACAATGTTGTTCAAAATAATTAAATGGGAGTGAAGGAAACAGCGGTCTCTGTTGAATGTCCGTCTACTGAACAGGACAAGGCAGAGGACAGGCGAATATACAGCTCTTGTTCAACCTTTGAGGAATATTGATGGATTATATAAATATTCGTACTTTCGTACTTCTTCTGCCAGACCTTACTCGTGCTGATCCATATCTACTTCCGCTAGATTCTACTTCTACTACCTCTGTCGATACCGGCGTCAAGCCAGAAATTATCTTGGTTGTTGAGCCAACCAATCAGAGACATGCACTCTCCATCCTGATTGACGGATAGTTACATGGGTTTCTCTCCTTTTATGTCCATAGCAGCTAGGGGTGCAACGGATCATCATCGATCCGTGGTTCGTACGGATCACCCTCTACGGTTCGGAACGCACGTGGTTCGCGGTTCATGTAGAGCGCGTGCGTCGCTAAATAATCCCCGACGTTCTGTGCTCACGCGCTCTGAATCTGCAGATAATTCCCCTCTGAGAAAGGCGTTCGTTTTGCATCACGTATAGAGGTTCACTCTGTTGGCTTCAGCCGTTTTAGTACACCAGAACGAAGGATCGCTGATCAATATCCAGTCTCTGCTGCGCGCGTGCGCTGCCTCGGATTCCTCCGTCTCTCTCTCCGTCAGCTGGAACCTTTCTGATAGACAAACTAGATTCACCTATTTGTGTCTAAGGTAGCGTTATGTTGGGCTTTTATACGAGCTAATAAACGTTAATATAATCGGAGTTCAGTCAGGAGCCACAGAGCAGCGCCTCGTGCGTCACGCCCG
>SSNR01000014.1:4829153-4839602 GCA_006937965.1 Callopanchax toddi
CCCCCCCCCCCCCCAGCTGTGACCGCTAGTTTGACAGAAGCAGGTCTGTGACCCCTGAGGTGCGCATATGAGTCTATCTCCCCCATTAATTAGTTTTAATATGATTCAAAACTTTATTGAAGCATCAGATTGACATCTTGAGTTAAATGCAGTTTGTATTTATGAGGATTGAGCATAAAAAAGTTGCTCAGTGTTTTAGAAAATAATGAGAGAGCAAAGTTTTTTGTCTTTTCTTTTCATTCTGCTGATCCGAAAATTCATCCGAACCGTGACTCAAAACCGTGAACCGATCCGATCCGTGAGCTTTCTGATCCGTTGCACCCCTAATAGCAGCCAATAATGCAGATGTATATCATGAGATGGTGCTTTGTCATGCATGAAGATGATTGTGTTACTGAAAGCAGTTTCTTTTTGTACCATGGAAGAAAGTGATCAGTCAGAAACTCTTCAGAGGTCATTTTCACACCTTCGGAGATCCTAAAGGGGCCGACCAGCTTTTTTCCCATGATTCCAGCCTAAATCATGACTCCGCCCCCTCCCTGCTGACAGCATTGTTGGGACTTGGAAGCCATCCACAACCGTATACTACTTCATCCATCTGGACAATCCAAGGTTACACTGCACTAATCAGTGAACAAGACTGTTTGAAAATTAGTCTTTATGCATTTCTGGGCCCACTGTAGCTGTTTCTGTTTCTGAGCATTGGTTAGGCGGCCAAAGCCTCTGGAGGATCCTACACTTTGATGTTCACGGGACTGCAGAGGCACCAGCAGCTTCAAATACCTCTTTGCTGATTTGTAATGGCATTTTAGCAGCTGCTGTCTTAATCCGATGTGTTTGTCTGGCAGAAACCTTCCTCATTGAGCCTTTATCTGTACGGACCCATGTGCTTTCTGACTCAGCCACAAATCTCTTAACAGTACGATGATCATGCTTAAGTTTTCATGAAATCTCTCAAGTTTTCATACCTTGTCCAAGGCATTCAATTATTTCATGCTTATTGGCAGTAGAAGGTTCGTTTATCTTTCCCATATTGCTCATGGTGATTTGCTTAATAATGTAGAAAAACCTTCCAGTTTTTCTGGTCTAGGAATGTCTTAAGAACTCCAGGAAGAGCTATATAGCATCACTGGGGAGAGAAGAGGGTCTGGGTTTCCCTCCTGGACTTGTTAGCTCTCCATCCCAACTTTGAATAAGCTGAAGAAAATGAATGGATGGATGTCCAAATTTATGTTTTTGTGTCTTTTTCACAACAATTTTTGTCTGCATGTCTTGACAGAATTGGAGTCACGTAAAGAAAATGCACAATTAGTGTTTCTATGAATATATATTTCATGCAAATAATTCCTGCTAACCACACATCTTTCTGCCTTCAAAACTTTGCACCAATGAAAACAAGGCCTTATTTGGAGAAGTAATTTATTCTCGTGCCTACAAACAAACCACTGAAATCTTTTTTGAAAAAAAAAATGTTAACAGTAGCATTAAAAACCCTGACAGGTCCAACTTTAGCAAACACTTGACACCATAAGAAGCTACAAGGCTGTAATTATAAGGAGCAGCGCTGACAGCTCTGGCTGCAGCTCTGTGAGGCAGAATAAACCTCCACCAGTTCAGCTACCTGCTCCTACTCTGTGATATCTGCACCTCTCTAACAGCTGAGCCCCCCCTCCTGGTGTTCCTGCGTGTAAGTCACCTGGAAACCTTGTGTAGCGGAGGTATCAGCGGGGCGCAGGTTGCACTCCGAGCCCCAGGGAGTCGGCACGATGCGAGTGAGGGGGGAGTTACACATTCTCATGACTCAGATGGGATTACAGGTTGCTAACACTTGATGACACAAGCTGTTTCCAACATCTCACCCAGCTTGTTTGCTGAAGACTTAACTCCCAGGTTCAGCTCGCTCTGACACACACACACACACACACATCTGTGTAAGCTGCTGCTGCTCTGAACACACACAGTTAACTTGCTCGTGAAATTGAAGTTGATGACCTGCACTCGTACAAACACACACACAGGATAAAGACACACTGCAACATAAACTGTTGGAGGGAAGAGAACAAGCAAGCATGAGTGAACAAGTAGCAATCATGCACACATGAAAACACACGCATAGAAACACAAGCTAGCACTTTATAGAGCAGTAATGTTTATGCACAAAGAAAAAGGCAATTGCTTGCACAAATGCACAAAAATCCCAAACATGAACCCAAAACTCACCTGATCGCTCATCTAACCTCGTTATTGTGATGCTAGCACACACTTTTATGGTCACTGGATAACAGATCATGTCTTTTAATAAAAACAAAAACACAACTGGGTATTTTCAGAGAACAAATATGGCTGATTGGACCTCTAAGCCAGTAGCACACTAGGCTGTGACTGTTGGGGAGTGTCCAGGGCTGTTGTGGGTGTCTGAGAGCCTTCTTATCTTTAGTGAGTGATCTAAATGTTTTTGTGACAAATAATAAACTCTGTATATAATAATCTAAAGTCTGATCAGCAGTTTTGTTAGAATAAACACAGAAATTAAAAAAGTATGTACTGTATATATCATTGAGCTTGAGTGCAGCGTGTTGCCAGGTTGTTAGAGAAAAGCCCTGTCATTACATCTACCTACAATGGGCGGCATTAGCTCAGTTGGTAGAGTGGCCGGTCTGGCAACCGGAGGGTCGCCGGTTCGATCCCCAGCTCCGGCTGGGTTAGATTGTCGTTGTGTCCTTGGGCAAGACACTTCACCCAACTTGCCTACTGGTGGTGGTCAGAGGGTCTTAGAGGGCGCCGGTGCATGGCAGCCCCCGCCTCTGTCAGAGTGTCCAAGGGCAGCTGAGACTACAACGTAGTTTATCACTACCAGTGTGTGAGTGTGAGTGTGAATGGGTGAGTGACTGTTCGTGTTGTACAGCGCTTTGGGGTGTTCTGCACTATAGAAAGCGCTCTATAAATACAAGCCATTTACCATTTACAAAGAAGAGTGTATAAATCAGGATTCATTTGTTCATTACAGCCCCAGACTTCAGAGAGATTAGTCTCATTCAGCAGCAGCACCTGTGCAACAACTGCTTCCACATTTCTCTCATGAGTGGAGTGGAATGTAGCTGGCTGTTGTGTTGGGAAAGAGTGCACAGGTGTACCAGAGCCCTCTGCCTGTGCAGTGCTGCTGTGGTCCCAATTGTGCAGCCCGCGATAACACATTGACGAGCTTCACTCCCTTTTGCAGAGCGCTGCAAAGGAGCTCTCATACAGCTACCAATTATCCAGAAACAATGTCTATTTTTTTGGTTTGAGGTGTTACAAATCCCAAAAAACCAAGTGACATAAAAAAAATGCCCACAAACAATAAAACAGCTATGAGAGAGAAATCAGTCTCCTTACCTCAACCAGACCTGCTCAGCAGGTCTCTCTTGCAGAGTAAATTAATTGTCTCCTCTTTGTTCTCAAAGTTATTTAATATCCACTTCGATTCAGAGTCATTACTACCTGCCAACCCCCCAATCTCCCCCCTCCTGCCTCCCCTGGTCCTTCCAGATCCGACTTTGAAAGACCACCGTGCCTACGAGGCCTAATTAGAATTGAAAGTCCGCTCATTTAGAATTGTCAACTCTCACCTCAAGCCTACTTTTCCTTGAGTTTCAAACACACCTCTTAATGGTGCAGGGTATTGTACAGGATATAACTTTGCACTGACCTTAGGTAAATGAACATTATTGCTCCAGATTATGAGTGTGTTGAGTAAACTATTAAAACTGAATTAGAGGAAGCAGCTCTGACTTATCTTTTCTGGGGCTTGTCGTTTCAAAATGATACCACAGAGGGTATTTTCCTAACTCAGCATGTGGCTGGTAAACATCACAATCCATCAGACATGTGAGTGTTTTAGTTGGAAGGGGGGGGAGTATTGGGTGAGGAGGGGAGGATGGGTGACAGGGGAAAAGACAGTTTGTTTTCACACTTAAAGAAGACATGAAATAGTGTCCTTAACTTAATCACCACCTTGTTTTACTACATTTGCATACATTTACATATTAATTGTACCGCAGATTAAAATTGGTTTTGTAATTTTAATTAAGTGTCCACAAAGGTATATGATTAGCACTGTTTAAAATACAGCCTGACATAACTAGAAGCAAAAAACCCCGGCTCATAGCTGCGTTTTTCTTTCCTGCTAACCCCTCCTTTCTCTTTCATAGAGAAGAGGATTACTTTCAGGGGAAGCCTGTTTCATGATACTCCTTAAAAAAAAAAAAAAAAAAAAAAAACCCTGCACTAGATTAGGCTGCTTGAAACTAAAAGGGGGCTGGAGGTGGGGCAGGGCCTCCAAATTATTAAGGATTTTCAAAGATTTATATATTGTTTTATTGTGTTTTGGAGACAGGAGCTCAGATGAGCGGTGGCTTTGTTGTGGCACTGCAACCTGCTCTACTGAGCTTCAGTAGTTGTTGAGTATTTGATGGAAGACAGCTGATGGTTTGATGGGTTCACAGCTGGAACAACACTACATAAATTCCTGTGAAGCTGATAATACCTGGGACTTGAAATTTACCCAAACCAGAATTTCTAATTCTAAGGAAATCGCTGATTTGACTTTATTAAAATATATATTGGGTCTTACTTTAAAGCTGCTATAGTTAATTTAAAACAAGCTAGGTATAGCTAGCTGTTTTATACAAACACGTCTCAGAGCTCTCACCCCTCCCGTCGACTATAATCTCTATGCCGCTCCCCCCTAGATATTAGGGATGTCCCGATACAATTTTCTCACTTAACGATACAGATATTGCAGCATTCAGTATTGACCGATACTAATATCAATCTGATACGATATCAGCACGAATCACATGCGTTTGCCTATTTTGTAGTGTCTAATGTATGAACGCCTTGATCAAGTGATATTACTCAGAGAAATAAAGTCAGCAACAGTAAGCAGGAAAAAAAGACAATTTTTTACTAACCATCGGTTGCATAAATGTGAACCTTAAACAAAATGTATAACAAATGAATAAATTAATAAACAATAAAGTAAAAGACCCTGAAAATTATTTTAAGGAAATAAACAAAAAGATATATATTTTTAAGTGCAAATTACTAATTCAAGGTCACTTCAGTTATTTTTTACTGTCAGCAAATGGTAGGAACAGCTGAGGGCAGGGACATCAGAAAAAAAAAAACACTATTGTTCATTGACCAACTTCTACAAGTTGAGTGCTCAAAGTTTCAGTTTCACACACTGCCCAAAAGAATGAGATCATTGCTCTAAGTGTCCACAAAAAACAGTGCAAACAAAATAAACATAACTCCTATAATGAGCAGAAAACAAATAATAGTTAACTAAAAGGATGACTAATATTCCTGCTTATAAGACAGACTGCTGATATTGGACATTTTTGATGCAGTCTGATATAATCCGATATCAAGTTTTTTTGAGGCCGATATCCGATATCAATATTGGGACATCCTTAATTTTTTCAGAATATTTCAACCACCACTGTTAATTTAGAATTAAGAGCCAAAAATCATGGGGAATTTACGGTTATGGATAATACTCAAAAATGTTAGTAATAAATTCATTTTACACCGTTTTACTTTGTTTCTCCAAATGATTACCAGTTGTTTGGTGGGTTTGCAATTACTGGTAAGTTGATTTTGTTTTTGTTGACGTAGAGAAAAAAGGCGGGCAGATTTTAATATTAGATAGTTCAAAAGTACAAGAAAAATGTCCTAGCCTCATAATACATGTCTTTAGTTCCCTGAAAAGTTCAGCTTAATGTTTTTACTTGTCTTTGTGTGGGATTAAATTATATGAGTCAAATGCAGTTTTACCTGATTTCACTTGAAAAAGTGGTCAGTTGGGCCCCATTTTCCTTGTAGACAGCCCTAAAAGGATTTCTAAAATGACCCAGTGAGATTCTGTATCTCTTTGAGAGTCATTTCCTCCTCTGTAGATTTCCCACTTAGGGACTCCCACACACAATAGTCCATGTGATTGCAGTCCGTATTTTGTGGTACCACTCATTCTTTTTCATGAATGCAGGAACCACATCCTCAAAGTGTTGTGCTGCTTTGCTGGATGATAAAGTCATTGTCAGGATACCAACAGTGAGAGGTGAGAAGTCCACGAAAATATCAAATTGACCAATCGGTGCTTTATTGCCTCCCTGCTAGACTGTTAAACTCTAGACCCCTGAGTGTAACGCTGTGGTGCAGCTGAACCAAGAATATTATGAATACAAACATGGTTTCCTACATGAACAACCAGCTTTAGAAACTGTAGACTGAACGAAGGTGTCTCAATGCATCATCATCATCGCAATGTACAGTTAACTAACGTTTTTGACAAAAGTCCAACATTCCTGCTCTACTCTTCGATTCAGTTCTTAGACAGCTTCCTTGTGGTCTTTCTGTTTTCTGAAGTAAACATATTGTAGTGAACAATTGAACACCGTTATGAACGTTCTTAGCACATGGGTTCAGTAGAGTTAAACCTCCACACCCAGTGTACGTGTACTGTGGATGTACTCTTTGGATGATTTTTGATGATCCGGTATCATCCACATGTTTTACTCTCTCCTGTATGTATACAAGCCTTCAGCTGGTAAAAATTTGAGAGGTTTTCTCTCCCACACTCTTAATGAGAGCAGCTTTTGCCAAGTCAAATGGCCTGACATGTAACAGAGAGACTTGCGCACCATTTTTCTGATGCAATTACTGCAGAGTTGGGGTATCATACTGGGGACTTTTCAGAAACGTAATATTACCTCATTTTGTCTTTGGTGTGGTCTGGAAGGTTTTTGAGAGGCATTTGGAAGCATTTTACTCATAAAATACTTAACCATTTAAGTGATAGGATACAGTTTCCTGGGTTTTGTTTCTGCTGCCAACCACAAAAAATTGAAAGCTCAAAGGGAGGAAAAGTACAGTAGGTTGGTATAGTTTCATAGTTTCGTGCCCCCATTTACGTCTTAGGGCAAAATATTCTATAAAAAAATGAAAAGAAAGTGGTGTGAAACTCAGGGAAACCCAGACACACATCTCAGGATTTGTTTCTTTAGTCGATCTGTGATCCAAACTTTAAGCCGACAAACGGACTGGGTGCAGTTTGTCCATGATGATATTTGGATCACATCATCACCAGCGCTCTGACGACGACCCGTTCTGTCATCCAGTCCAATCCTCAAAGCTGTCTTCTGGGAGCCCTCTGAGTTATGGCATTAGTCTTGCTTTCTTCTCCAACCCGCCCTCCTCTTCTTCTGCTCCTAAATTGCAGATTCTTAAGTTACTAAGCTGCTCTAATAGATACAACCTGCACCGACTGTGTGTCCTCAAATGGGACGTACCTCTCTGAATTGGTGTTTTTGTGCAGAGAGGATAAAGAGCAATCCCACAATGCACCCTGTCACACGCGATGCTGGGCTCGGCGCAGTGATTTAGCCTGGCTCCTGAACGCTGTCCTCAGCGCCAGAGATTTAAATGTGTTTTCTATTTCTTGCTTTGCTGTTGACATCAGAATGTTTCCAACCTCAGTGTTTTATGTGAGCGCACCCCCCTCTCTAAAAAACACTTCAAACACACACACATACAGGGGACTTTTATACTATCACATACACACTCAGGCATCTGCAAGCACGATTACAGTCACAGTCAAATAAAGCCACATGGATGCATGAAACACGTGCAGGCAAGGTGAGCTTGATAACGCCGTAAAGCCCTCTTTACATGCTGGGAGCTGAAACTGGAGGCCACCAGGTCTCGGCTCTCCTGGAACTGGTTCATAAGAACCACAACCTGGCTCTCAGCTGCCTCTGTACACAAACAGATTCATGTTACAGAACACAAGAAAAAAATATTAGCTGTCTGGAGTCACTCTGTTCAATCTGTACCTTAAATTTTATTTTGAAATTACAAATAAAACATAGAAATTTATAATAAACTTTGTGTGGGTGGTGACACTTCTATTTCAAGCTCGAGTCCTCTACCAGAACCCTGAGATGGAGACTTAAGTCTGAGATTTGGACTTGAGTTTCACTTAAGTGGTTACAACAAATATTTGCGACGTGACATAGATTTGCACCTCAGAGACCTGAAATTTGACATGAATCCACCCTCTAAAGACTTGAGACTTGATATGGACTTGATTTTTGACTCAGATTTATATATCTGAGACTTGAGACTTAATTTGGATTTGTCCCCAAAGACTTGAGCCTTGGTCTTGGACTTGTCCCTCAAAGATTTGAGAAGAGACTTAGAGACTTGAGATTTTTTGTGGATGTGATCCCCAAGACACAAAATTTGACTTGAACTTGCACCTCTGACTTGAGACTTGTGTTGGACTTGTCCCTAAAGGATTGACACGTGACTTAAATGAGATCTCCAAAGAGTCATGGGATCTTGAAGGTTCTGCACAGTACCTTAGCTGTTTCTAGAACTGCTGTCTTTTGGACTGAGGTCTCTGATTCAGTTCCTGGGACCCCTACTTTGATTGCATGACCTCCAGCCCATAAATTGCAGGGCTTCCAGATCCAGACTGACCAGATCTAACAGAGAAAAATGAAATTTGCACATTTTAGCAGCAAAAAAGACCGTTAAACAATGGAACAAATTAACAGATCTGAGGATCCCTGTTCCTCCACCAGCAGGACCAGATGATACTTTCCGCTCCCCAATATTTTCTTAGAATTCCAGATTTTTGCTTTCTCAAGATTCAGAAATAATTTGGAGAAACTACCCCTAATTGTTTGAGACAACACACTTATTTTTACAAAACAAATATAAAGACATGATAAGATAACAGGACATCTAAGATTCTACTTGTTTTTGTTTGAGAAAAATGGCCAGAAAACAGAAAATAACTTGAGGTTACACAATTCATTGTTGCTGATATACAAATCTTACAAAATTATTCTCACCCTGAATGCTTCTTGATAAAGAAAACCTTTAAAAAAAACTTTTATTCCAAAACATCTCCATGTTTATTTGAAAGGAGATGATTTGCAGGGATTTGCAGGTCTGCTTAGAAAGAAATGAACTGCAAAACCTATTTTATAAATAATAAAACATGATCAAACTGAAAACAAAGTAAAACAAAGTGTGAAGTACCAAGCTTTTACATGGTAGTGAGAGCTGGGGTAATGTGAGCAAGTTGGAAAAGTGTACCCCTTACCTTCCTTGTTGAGGGTCATTAGGGTTTTTATTGTCCTGGTCCACATGTAGAAGGATTTCTGAAGCTTAGAAACTGACTGACAAACTGATTAAAAGCTGTAGAGTTGAAACCGCTGTCTTTCTTGTTCACCACGGTGGAAAATCTACCATTAGTTCATAAAAACTATTAAATTACAAAAGATTTGTGGACTTTGTAATGATGGTGATCTGGAATTGAGAGGAAAAAGTGGAAGTTGAATTTGAAATTAGTTGAACAGAAAGGTGACCAACTATCAGTATATCTTGGTGTAGGTTTGTTTGAGTATTTTACCCATTGAGGTCTAAATGTATTCTGACAGCAAATGAGATTAACATCTCAAATCAGGAGTTTATGTCTGAGCAGTATGAGGTCTTGATGCTCGTATGGGATGCCACCTTGATTCTCTCCAACACAAGTGATGCTGAGTGTTTAGGTACAAATCACAGACGTCTGCTGCACACTGTCAGGCCACATAGGTGGCATCGGTGATGAATACCTCTTCCCTCTGAAGCCTGAGCATTATCATAAATAAAATAGAGCACAAACAGCAGCCTTTTGCGCATTAATGGAATTTGTCAACATGAAGGAAGTGTTATTGAGCTCCGCTGCTCCCTCTCTTCTGTTCGCTGATTCCTTGCCAAATACTTATCCCCTCTCTGGTGAGCATTTAGTGTTAACTCGCGGCAGCTCCTGGGAATCGCACAGGCGTAATGAAATTACCTCGGCACAAACAAATAGGGTCAAACTCTCAAGGAGACGAGCATTAGGGCCGTGTTTTGCTAATTACGCGGTGCGTTCTTGTGACTAGGAACTGGATCTGCAGGACGCCACCGATTCTGAGTCAACGCCAGGAGACAAATAAAAGAAATTATACAAAACGAAGCAGGATTACAGTAAACTACCTTTAATATTTAGTTGGTTTGCAGTTGATAGTTGGACAAATTTCAGGATGGATGCAGATCTGTAAGTTCAGCTTCGTGGTTTTATACCTGCGGAGAAAGACGAGACGACACGTGCGGGAACAGACGAGTCAATAATCCCCCCCAGCTGCAGCTCTGGTCTTGATCATAATGACATTCCTTTACCATAACAATGCTATCAGATGTGTTTTCTACGATTCGTCTCACCTGTGTTATCACTGCCAGCAGAGCAAGAGATGCCATTACCTGCATGACCGTGACAGAGCATTTTGTAATTACTGAGCGTGCTCCTGTGGTAATTACTTCAGTTTACTGAATTATGAAAGCAGAGCTGGGGGGGGGGGGGGGGGGGGG
>SSNR01000014.1:4839612-4941455 GCA_006937965.1 Callopanchax toddi
GGGGGGGGGGGGGGGGGGGGGGGGAGCGGCCCCGAGCGCAGACAGAAATATTCTTCCAGAGGCTGAAGAGCTGAGAGACTTTCCTTGGCAACGGTATTATCACATACACTCATCTGCCAGAGTCTGTTGACAGAAAATATGCCCCATCAGCAGAAACAACCACTTCCCCCCCCCTCCCGTTTGTCTACCGCCCCCCCTTCTCCTTCCGCCACCACCCGCTTTCCCTGACAGTCTGACGAAAGACAAAAGCTCCCCTGTGAGAAATATCAATAAATCAGACAAACCAACAAGAGTGGAGACCACCTATTTCGCCTCCTACATCAGCCTCGCTGGAGACACCGTCACAGGCGTTGTTGTTGTTGTTGCATGTTTTTGTGTTTCTCTGCCTTTTGTTGGCCACCTACTCATGAGCTGGTGACAACAGCTCCCCAGTTGATTTCTTTCAGGGAAGAAAAAGAGCAAATGGAGGCTGGATTATGCCTGCTAACGTGCTCATAAATTTGGGATTTAGTCAGAGGGAAATTGGGATTGACGGAGGAAGCCCATCGTGTTCGGTAATCCCCCTACACCGAGGAGTCTGTTTGTGTGGTAAACATCCAAAAGCAGGATCGAGGTGCTTATCTCAAGAACTAAAGGAGAAATAAGCCTTGCTTTTTTTTTTTTTATAAATCTTTATCACTGACTTACATCCTGACAAAGGCTTTACATGCAAAGAAAATCACTTATTTTCGTGGGTGTTTTGGTGAATGTAACACTTTATGGAGTATAGATACAGGAAAAGTTAGAGGGAGATTAAAGCAACTAGAAGAATCAACAGTTTTGATCTGAGAGGCTCTGAAAGCTTTTATCAGCTGTATGAAATCCTTTGTCTGCTACTACAGATGTGCACAGCTGTGGTGTTTGGTGATTTCCAAACAACTGTACTGGAGCTACTGGAGATCACAGGTTAATGCTCAAATTAAGACTTTGCTTTTATATTTTAGCATGCCTTTACTTTCATTTACATAATTTTTGCAATTCCAAAACTAATTTATTGCACCGCATTTGGTTCTCATTATACCTTTACAACGTATGAACAGAAGATTATAGTTAAAGTAGGAATACATCGATACCAGGGTTGGATATCTGTCTGATACGGTGTCTGTGTACTCATACTCATAGAAGTGATCTGTTACCACTTTGTGTAGCTTGACATTCACCTCTGAGTGTAGCTGCAGCAGGAGACAAGGGCTAACATAAAATGTAGGGTTGTAGCCATTCTTGTGTTTATATGTGACCAGCCACCAGAAAACCAGTAGGTAGCACTGAAGAAGGTTGCAGGTCCAAGCCCCAGCTTTGACCTTTCTGCGAATTCTCCTAATGCATGTGTGGGTTTTCTCCAAGTACTCTGGTTTTCTCCCACAGACCACAACAGGCCTGAAAGGTGTATGCGAGCTGCTTTGGAGCATCAGCTAAATGAATAAACAAACTGTAGATAATGTAGGTAACCAGTTGTGAGTATTTAGGAATAAATGTTTCACTTGTGCATGACCAAATGCAAGCTATAACCTCTGCATCTCTTCTCTTCTCCCCTCTTCCTGGTTTTTCAGTGGTTGGCCACACACACAGCTGCACTTTGTGATTTTTATCTTGATAAGTATTGCATATAGTCCAAACCTTCATGGTAACACTTGGCTGAAGTGCATGGGATGAATCATTTTGCCTCAGCTCATCCCTACTTCTGAAATAGTAGCATTTTTCTTTTAGCCACGTTTACTTACAAAGCAATTATGTAATCAGATGTACTTTTAAAAGCCTACAGAAGTCCATGTGTATTTCTGACTGCTGCTGAAAGAGGCAACAAAAAATAGACCAAACTAGCATTTTGCTTGTTTTTCTCTTGTACTAAACCTCTATGAGAACATATCTTCAGTCAATGGCATTCGTTAGTACTATCCTTAAAGGTCCCATATTTTGCTAAATTCATTCTAAAGATCTTTTAACAGTTTTATCAGTCTCAAAGAATGTGTCTGAGATCCAGAAGAGTTACAATATTTTCAACGTTTTCTCAGCCTTATTCTCATTTTTGGGAAATGTGTTTTGAGCTAATGCTACAATGAGTGGTTTCAAAATCTTTCCCCTGCTGACGTCAAGAAGGGAAAAGACCACTCCTCTCTAGAGGACAGATGATCACGAGCACCTTTGGCTACCTGAACCCACCCCCACCCTTTAAAAATCTCTCAAACATTAGCAAACAGTCATGGTGAAGCTGTGAGCAAAGCATGGCAGTTGCTTCGTAGATAGTTGAACAAAAGTCTTTTTTTTCCCTTCATCTGAGCCCCTGAAGACCCACCAACGTCTTGCAAACGTGCAGAGAAGAGAGATGGGCGGGGCTTAGAGCTGCTCATCTCCCCAACTGCCCTGCCCATTTTAAAGAAAAGTTTTTCTTAGGAGGTTGGATAAGGGGGTGGAAAAGCAACAGCTGCACTTAAAGTAATGGCTAATTTGACCAATGCATAGCTTTTACATGTTATTGAGATGGAATAGGAATGATTCAGAGTGGATAGAAAGTGCAGAATATGGTTATGTTAAGCACTGAGGTGTAAGTACTTGTAATTGGCTTGAAGAAATGTGCTATCAGAGCATCCCTAAATAAAAATTTTGCTGGAAAATGAAAGGTGTTGGTAATAAAACCCCTTGCTACAAATATTTTTGTTTGTTACATCATCAAATCCCCAAAATTGTTGGAGGAATGCTTATCAGCCCTTTATGCCAAAGTTATAAACTAAGACTAGCAGTGAATAATGATGGAGTTAGTCTTTTGGTCATATCATGACAATAACCATTTCACTTAGAACCAAGACAAAGGCCAAAATTGCCAAGTTGAAAAACCTTTTAGGCCTCAATTTATTTTTTCTTATTTAAAAATAGCAAAAATTCTAGGGTGAATGTTTTAATTTGTAGTGCCCCAAAATAAACAACCAATGAAACATTTTATTGAACAGAATAAAGCCATATATTTTGTAGAAAAGGAGTTTCTAGTAAGAAAGTAAAGTTTATTTTTACAGCACCTTTCACAGACAGGTTCTTTACAAAGCGCTGTACAACACATGTAAAATCAGGGCAAACGTTTTAAACAAGGACAACACACCAGAAAAAAGCAATAGAAAAATCTAATCCATCTACACAATCAGTGAGAGTCCAGTTGAATAGGGAAGGTTCAGATGTTCAGATGAAAACCTCTACAGTATCAGAGCAGCGGTGTTGAAGTTTTTTCCATTGTCAGCAACAATAACAGGATGTGAGCCTTCTTTAGTAACGCTGCTGGGTTTAGTCAAGTTTTATGAACGGAGCTTACAGGTTTGGTTTCAGTACAAGTCAGTGAGGGTGGTTTTACTTTAAATCAGAAATTAAAAGGAATTAAGCTTCCATAAAAGTGATTTTACATTTTCATTTTTTGTCATTTGGCCTCTCATTAGTAAAAATCTGAATATAAACATTGTTAAGCATTAACATGCATGAACATCTAGCCGGAACATTCAATTCTACTATTCTTAAAATGCAGCTGAGAATCACACAAAGTCATTCTGAGGGCCGCAAGTGGCCCTCAGGCCACACTTTGGACATTCCTGACTTAGTGTGTTGTGAATGACTTTCACCTACAAATCATGGATTTTTAGCTCAATATCTGTAAAGCTCACTGGGTTAGAGCCATTCTTGTGTTTGCTAATGTTGATTAGCTGTGGCACAGATCTACAATCAGATTGACTCCAAAGGTTAATCATTTATAGACATTCATTAAGTGATTACTTTCTGAAAGTTTCACTAAAATATATTGAGATCATTTGCTAATAAACACAGAAAAATTACAAAATAAATATCAAATAAAATACACAGATTTTAAACCAAAAAGGTTTTTTCCCCACTAGAAATCACACAAAAAGTAAAGTATAAAATACACACAAAAAAAGAAGAAACAAAAGGTCAGATTTGTTACCTGAACTCTACAGTTTCACAAACATCTTTACTTTTTACATTTAAATAAAAAAGCAGGTTTCATCTTTTAATGACAGTTTTTCTAAAGTTTTCAGTCTCTTGAGGTAGTTTAGAAATAATGAAAGCTGTACTCAAACCCAGAGGTCAAAGGTCAGGGTCTGGATCTGATTGAGATCCGGTGTCCTGCTTCTGGACACTCGATCAGAGACCTCGTGTTCCTCTTGTCTTATCCCCTTCTGATCCCGGCTCAGAGGCTGAGTTCATCCTCCAGATTGAGAGTTTTCTCAAGGCCCTCATCGGAGCTGCAGCCTGCAGGATCAGAGCTTCCTGTTGGAAACATCTCAGGGATTCAAACTGGCATCCGACCAACCGGGCAGCTCGTCCGGCCTCCAGTTCTCCTCCTCTAACAGGTATCAGCGGACTCGGTGGGCCAGCTTATCACCTGAGAGGTTTTCCTTTTTGTTCATGCAGATTGAGAGACTTCACCGCCTCCATCTGGGGGGGATTTCCAAATGTCTCACAGACGATGAAATAACCTCCACCTAACAGAATAAAACCCTCTCCTCCCAACAACAGAAAACGACAGAAAGAAGAAAAGAACACGGACTAACTGGCAGTGAAGGCAATTTGTCGCTGGAGCTTGCTCCCCCTTCTCCTCAGCACCATCCAGATTTCCCATAAGGAATATGCTTTGGTGTAATTCATCACCGGGCCCATACGGCAAACCGCTCGTTCTGGCGGTGAAATATGAGTCAGGGAGGAGAGGCATTTTCACACGGTAGCTCTGCTGAATGGGGGTATTATTTTGGCAAGCTCCCACAAGATACTCCGACACCTTTTTTCCTGCTTCTGCAACATGCTGTTTATCAAACGTCTCTAGACACGGGAGGTGCACAATAAACATCAACTGCCGAATTACAAGCTTTGATTTCCGGCGCATTACTGCGTCCCATAAAGAAAAGTGCAGGGAGAAAAGCTCGGCACTCCATCTTGTTATAATAACACGTCTGTTTATGAAGATGGAGGATGACGGGAGCGTACCTGCCGGTGAGCGTGAGCCTGAATGATAGTATTCAAGCTCTGGAAGAGGACGAGAGGTTGTTCAGCCGCTCTGCTAATTAGCTTCGTTATGTGGAAAAACTGGAGTTGAATTTAAACAATTTAAAGCAAACAAAAACTGTCAGGCTCTAAAGCTCTTAGCAGGTTGAGTTCAGAGCAAAAGTCTTCAATTTTCTGTATAAAACTCTTTCATTTATGTAATTTTGTAACTTTTTACTTTGCATCATTTCATATTTTATTATTCAACTACATTTTTTCAACTAAAAACCCCAAATTATATGTTGATTAATACAATTTCAACAATTCAAAAGCAAAATATTTTAATTCTGAATAAATGAATGATAAAAAATTTTCTAAAAAACTAAAAACAAAAGCAATGCAAAAATATTAAAGTATTTAAATACACATTCATTTATAGTACACAGAATAAACAATATTTTAATAATTTTATAAATGGCCAAAAAAAGAAGTAGGAAGAAATATAAATTACTATAACCTTACCTGTCTTTTATACTACGATTTAGCTGTGATCAGATGTCAGAAAAAATATGTACAAAAATATATTTGTACAATTTATTGACATCCCAACTATACACACATACACACACAATACACATAACAATTATTAGTCTCAATTCAATAAAACTCTCAGAACTTTAATGTTCTAAATAATCTGCCTGAAAGTCATTTTTAGACTAAAATATTTCCCCCCAGAATACAGAAACTCCCAAAAAAACTTTAGTTTCATTTTCTAGTTGTGCCCTGTTAGACTCACTAATGATGACGATGAAGTCTCTTCTCTTGTTGTTGTTTTGTTGACTTTTATTTTTTCCTGGAAGTTCATCTGTTCAGCTTCCAGCTGCTCCAACTGGTGTTAAGTAACTGGCTTCATTCTGACCGAGGAAAAGACTTTGTGATGAAGTTTCATCTAAAAACAGTTGTCTCTTTTTATTTTTATATTAAAACATCTCGGTGTTCATCCAGCTACAAAATCTTTACCTTGAGTCTCTCCTGCTGTGTTTTCATGTGGAAGTCGACTGAAACTGAGGCTAAAGGCTGAAATACACCGGAGACATCAGCGCTGCGCCACGTCACGCCGGCTTCAGTATTTTGATTAAAAACCATTGTAGTCCGTCAGATCACTCACACAGGGACCGCCACAGCGCATCCCAGAAATGCGAGTCCATGCCTTGGCGCTAAAGATACACACCAGTTTTAATTTTGCACGTGGTGCAGTTGAAACGTGTGTCACAACATTGTGGAATACAAATTACTACGCAGAACGGCTCCTGGCACTCATAAATGTGTCGTCACTTTTTAACAGTATTGATAGCTTTTCACTATTTTAATAAATAGCTTACTTACCCATATTGAAGGAATTAAAGAGTCACACAACAGCAGCTCTGATCACGTACAAACAAAAGATCCACTTTTCAGCTTCCTGTTCTAAATTTCAGCCTGATGTTGTGACTATCAAAAATAGTCACATAGACATCAACAACATGCAATTGTACTATAATATTGTGTAGCGTTTTGAAATAACTATTTAGTTATTTTAACTACACCCTCTGTAAATTCACTAATAAGTTTTGGATGTTTTATAGGGAGAAAATATCTCCAATACTATCACTTATATTCAGTGTTTACAGGAATTATCTAGGTTCTTTGAAAGAGTACAGTGATTTGAAATACCTTATTAATAACGGAAAACTGAGACCAGATAAGGATTGAACAATCATTTAATTTGAAAAACCTAAGAACACAGACAGATAAGACAGTTTGAAAGTTTGATGTAAACACAATTAATATTCTTACACATGTTGAGGATGTTATAGATAGTTTAATTGTGAGTTTTAACGGACCGTAGCATATGTTTTAATGACTAGGGAAGTTAGTTAATTTAGTTAACCTAGTTGGGACTTTAAGAGTCAATTTAGGCTAATCTGAGTTTGGAATGGGATTTAGTTTTGGCTTAATTTAGTTTGGAAGAATTAAGCTTTATCAAAGCAAACCTCTCGATCAGAAAGTGGTGTTCGCTCACTGACAGGCGGACGCTCCTAGATCTGGCAGGCGTTGGTTTCTCCACGAGCTGAGGCTGGAGTCCCCAGACTCGGAGTGGTGGTCCTGGAAGGCGTGGCCGCCGAGGACCTCGCCGGACAGTCCGTGGATACGTCCCGGTCAGCAAGGGAGGCATTTCAGCAGGCATGCTGAAGTCATTTCTGATCTTCCCGTGGTGAGGGAGAGGCTGAGAGGCCTTGTTCAAAGCTGATAAGGGTTCAGCTAAGATAGCAGCATAGCAGCTCCAACTGCTTTCAGGCTGTAGCTCAGACCAAGACTGAGACTGTATGAAGACTCGACAAGACTGTCAAGACAAGACTAGCAAGACAAGACTAGACTGCCTCGTACCGGAACTGAGTATTAGTTTTGAGACGAGTTATCTTAAATTTAACCAATCAGAAGATGTTAAGTGTACTAATCAGAACTGAGTTAGTGGAGTTGTGAGTGACTCTGATTGGATAAGGGAACTGTGGGAGTTTACCAAGTTCATATGACTTCCGCCCGTTAACACTCACATTATAATGTAGAAAATGCATGAAAATAGCAGAGAAGCATTATAACACTTTGGGTGTGAGTGTGTAGGTGACCCTGAACAGGAACAACCAGAGAATGTTCTGTAAACAAGAGATTACAGTTGGAACACCAGTCATTTGGTGTTAAAGAAGAGACTCCTTTACAGAGAGTGTTTTATTAGACCAGTTAGTGTCCAGTTAAGGTCATCTGGGAGATGGACACTTGAAAGTGGACAGTTGGACACCTGTAGGGATCTTGATTCAGGTTAAAACATAATCCAAGAGTGATTGTATTCCAAGTTATTGGGAAAAAGATGGATTATTGTTGTGATGGTCAACAGAGGTCAAAGGTCAGAGGATGTAGCCTATTTGGTGAGGCTACAATTGCAAGCCGCATTTTATGGCACACTGTTTCAGGAACGGATCCTGTAGACGCCAACACCGCGGGCGCATCCGCGATGCAGCGCTGGCATCTCTTCTTCTCTGATCTGATGAGACTTGCGGATTGTTTGGTCCTCCACACACTTCCTTGCAACTAGAATACATTCTTTCATTGTAAACATCAATGTAAATCAAAATAAATGTATGAACTCAAAGTGTTAAAATAGTTCCAGATGTTCACACATCCACATCTTGTTTTTTCCCCACGTGTCATGAAAAATGACATTTTTAATGTTGACTTCTGCCGTTCTGACATTTTCCGCCTCAGGAGATGATGGAGCCTATTTTTTCATTCTTAAATAAGAACTCTGGTTAGCTTTAAATCTGATTTCTTTACTTGTCCATCTGTCATCATATGGAACGATCATTTCACCTTCTGCATACAAGCACACGTTTACTTTTTCATGCCCACCAAGTGACCCACGTTTCCATCCATCTGTAGGCGTTGTGTTTTAAAAACTTACCACGAGTAAAGATGGCAGAACGAGGGCAAAACGTATCAACGTGTGAGTGATGAGAAAAATGGCCTTTAATCATTTATCCAGTTTCTACCCCCTTTCACTCAGTGGCATCCATGTTCTCCCAATTTGGACCCTCAGGCTTTCATAGCAGCTTTTCTCTGCTTTTATAGCAGCACTGGGTTTACTTCATGTGACTGATTAATTCAGTTTGAATAGTTCCTACACTTATTTTAAAATGTATAAATGCTTCAAAAATATGTCTTTGATTTATTTCTCATTCTAAATCGATCTAAACATGTAGTCTATATTGATTCTAGTGTGATCAGTTATGTTGGTCTCTTAATTTACACTTAGATATTTCCTCTTGATAATATATTTATAAGATTTATTCACTATTAAACAGCACAACTCTACCAATAGGATGGTTTGTTAGATGGACCCATTCAGAAAGTGTGAATAAACGAGGTTCTCTGATTGGCCAAACTTTTAAGAGGATTTAATGAATAAGACCTGATTTTAGTTGTGTGATGTCCAGTTGTAAGTTTGAAATAAATTGCTTGGAACAGCTGTACTGAAACTATGTTTCGTTGTATCAGGACGCTGATGCAATGACAATAAAGTCATCTTGTATCTTGTAAATGTCGAACCTGACCAGATGGATTTCTATCTTTATTGTGATTCCATGAAGATTTGAAGAAATGAAACAACTTTTTAATCTCTTATTAATCCTTAAAGCCATCGTACATGGCCGATGCACATGCCCAAGGTGGTCACAAACCTTCTAAGGCTACGTTCACACTACAGGCTGAGGGAACTGCCACTGATTCAAATTTTGCTCTTAAGATTTGACCCAGATCATTTTCGTGTGTGGTCCTAAATCAGATACTTTTCTGATGCTTTTCAAACCAGCTTCAGTCTGAATGTTTGAGTCCATTTTCATCAGATTTTTTAAATGTTAATAACCCGTGACAGACTTCCCAAATCTGTGCTGGTGGAGGCTGGAGGCAGCAAGATCATGTTTATGTAGAACAAGCTTCGTTTCATCACTTGGTTACTATTTTGTGTTTGTTAAACAGCTTTAAAATTGATACATGCATACTAATGTGTTGCATCCATGTTTACTTCCATAAATATATAGTATCATAGTAGTCGCACAAAAACATCCGACCCGCAGTATGAATGTAGTTTTTTTACTGCAGAAATCTTAGGTGTAGCTTAAAATGCCGCCTTCCAATTTAGAGGCAACAATTTAAAATTTGCTCTAGTAAAAGTACAGATAAACCATGCTTCTGTTTTATCCTAGGACTCATATTGGTTGCTGTCTGACAGCAGGTGTCACTTTGTCCACTACGCCTGCCCTCTTGACTTCATCTCCTGGAATTAAACACCTTCCTGCGATGAGAAGGCTGCACAGCGTCAGCACCCTCTCCTCCGCTGAGCCATTTTTCTCTTAACGCTGCGAAGTTTAGGGGGTGGGGGGCATTTAATGCACAGTAAACAACTAAAGCACTTCGAGCCTTTAAATCCCGACAGGAGGAGAGAATCGAGGGAGGATAGAGAGATGTGATGAGGGAGTTTGGTGGGGGGGAGGATGCTGTGGTAGAGCCAAGGGAGGCTCTTTTTTCCCCCAGTGGGAGATGACAAATGCCATATGTCCTGAGCACAGCGCTTGTGTTAATCCTCGGCAGGTCCCGGCAGGCCCACATCCGACTTTGCGACCTCTGTACCCCCCCCCCCACCACCACCACCACAACCTTCTCTCTGCATCCTCCATGGTGTTCAGTCTTCAGTTGGAAGCAAAACATCACATTTCCATGGGTAGAAATGTGGATTTCATTCCTTTTCTCCCCTGAGTGATGTCTGTTGATATCACTTAAGATAATCCACACACCATCCATTTGATCTTTTTTGATCCACTGGATTTGCACAACCTTCTACTACTGTCACCTTTATTCCTAAAGGACAGCTTATTTCTATGATTGTTATGATTTTATTTGATTGCATTGGTAGAGTTTTATTCATCTCTGCAGATGTAGAGTGGTAAAATGTTGCAAAAGCAAAGTCTTCCTGGAAGCTGGATTTTTTTTTTCCCATGAGAGAAAGGACAACGATTTCCAATGAAAATTTTATTATTCCCCACACATCAAATCAAACTGCCAACCAGAAGGGATAAAAATCTATGTACCTAAAACTTATTGAAACGATGTAAGAAAGATCCCGGACAAGCCCCCAACTTGTACTATGACTTGTCTAGGGGTGGCCAAAGTATAACATCAATGTGATCTCTCTTCCCCAGATCTCAAACAGCTACAGGAACTTTTTTTTTTTTTACAATATTAACATTAGATTATTTCTATTTACCTCCAGGGTTTGAATAAAGTCATTCAAATTCTATCTTAAACTAACCCTCTTACCTGTTCAAAAATGAAATGAAAAACTATTTGTTTTAGGTAATTAAAACCATAGAAATTAATTAAATAAAATAAATCACGAAGAGAGATCCCGGACAAGCCACAAATTTATTATACGCCCTACCTAGTGGTGCCCAAACCACAACATGAACATGGTACGAGCAGAGGACAGATGTTTTTGCCTCAGCATCATCATCTTAGAATACTGACCTGACCTCTCCTGGTAGCCAGTCCTCATCCAGCCCTTTAACTGGTCTCACTAATCATGGATCTGTACCTACATACTAGGACTGACATTGTTAAAAACACACAGCTTACAACAGCAGTTGTAACACTACTGCTTGAGTTTTATTCGTCTCTGCAGATGTAGAGTGGTGAAATGTTGCAAAAACAATGTCTTCCAGGAAGGTGGGAAATCAATCTTAGCATTCCTTGGAAAGTGATCAGTGGTATTGTTGAGTGTACACAACGTGACCACGTCCTTTGAGCATGAAATCCAAACTGCCTCAGACTGTGCCAGCTTCATATCTGTTTCCTCTGTGTGCAGTCGACTTTCATCACCTTACAGGGATTCATTCTACAACAGTTTGCTTCTCCAGCATGTGATATCACCTGGAGAGGTTTGAAATGAGCAGAGCATCGGTTTAGAGTAAACTTCAGTCCCCGGCGTTGGATGTGCCGCACAGATTGATGACTCCAGCATGTCTGGACTGTTCCAGTCGTTTGTCTCCACTCCAAACAAAAGCTCCCTCACTGAACCCTGAACGGCACCCAAACTGAAACCTGGAGGCCGTTCAGCTGTAATGATGTGGTTAAGGAATGAACTTTCCTCACTCACCAGCTGAATCAGCTCCTTACCTCCATCAGCCCACAGCCGCTGACTGTTTGCAGCAGCCCTGATGAGGCTTGATGCCCCAATCATTGAAAAAAATCAGCATTAGTGACTTCATTTAGCTGCTTTCCATCTGCAGTTTTCAGTTTGTTGCTTTGCCAAACTCATTTTGATGCACACATAAGCACAATTAATCGCTATTTTTAGTATTTTTTTCAAAGCAGGTGAGGTTGAAAAGGGTTAAAGGTTCACGAATTACCTGCATATTTTACAGCTCAGTCATTTCAGCCTCTCCTTTATGAACGCTGAATGATATAAATACAAAATGAGGTGAAAAATTTGTAATTAATCTGCTCTGGGTGACACAGAAAAAGGCATTACCGCGGCCCTGCCCAACCCCGTTTGTCTGGCTAACATTAAGGGGCTAATTTTCAAAATCTAGCGTGCAGTCAATTTCCCAGGATGCCTCGGGGGGGCTTGAAAGGTGTAGGGGATGACAGGAGGGGCTAATTTTGCCCGCCTTATTTACCCCTATGCATCATCCGGCTGCTCTCGTCTGCCACGAGTGACGGTGGGATTGAAATTAGACCGACTGCGGCTGGCGTTGAGAATTTATGAAGCCACGCTGGTATTTGTTTGTTTGATATGTGTGGAGGTGCAGAATGTGTGGAAAACCTGGGGAAATGCATCTTTTTAATAATAGTCAGCGAGGTTAATGCAGCTTACCTTAGAGTGCCGACAGCAGCAGCAGCAGCAGGAGGAGGAGATGGGAGTGTTATTTGACAGAGATGATGCACAGATGCCTCTAAATCGGAGTTTACCTACACAGGAGTCAGGCCTCTGAGTCTGATTGCTGTTTGTTGTGCTGAAGAGGAGGGAAAAAAACTGTAGGGGAGGAGGAAGCTGAGGCAAAGGGGTGAGAAAAGGAGAAAAAAAACCCCTCTTAATACTATTGTGTGCCTATAACCATCTGTCACAGCTAGCCTGGAGATGAGACTGAGATTAGGAGGAATAAACGTCGGGGCCTATGGAGCATCGGTAAAGCCTTCAGGGCAGCAACAACAAAAACAGAAAGGAAAAAAAACGGAAGAGAAACGAGCCAAAAAATCAAACTCATGAGGGACATTCTAATTCTGAGGCGGTCATGGATTACAGATCGTAACCTGCGCTGACAACGGGGGGGAAAAATGACGGGTAATATCACAGCCAGACTCGGAGGGGTCTCGATGATGATGTCGACAGCCGCGGTGATGATGATGATGATGATGATAGTAGCGGTGATGATGGCGGTAATGACGGCCCTCGCATGGTTTCATCCTCAAACAGAAATGAAAAGGATGTGGTAAGGAGGAAGGAAAGAAGGAAGGAAAGAGGTGGGGGTTTGAAAGGAAATAGTGTCTTCTTCTTTTTCTTCTCCCCCTGCCTCACCCCCCTCCTTCCCCCTGAATGCCGAGGGCTTAAGGAAAGGCATTTGGTGGCTCCTGAGGCATCCACGGATCTCCCCTCCTCAAATTTACCGTGAAGGTTCTTAGACTCCCTATTCAGGCAGGATATTCTCGTTTATTGCTTTTAGAAGACAAACCTCACAAAAGTACAGTGTCATTGCTTCTGGAGCGCAGAGCCCTGGAAGAATACCACGCCACACAAAATACCTTTTTTCTTCTCCTCCTATGAATTATGTACAGTGACACAGAAAGCAGGCAAGGTTTCTTAAGAAGCTTTACATTCTTAGAGTTAGGTACAGAGCATGATGCCAGAAAGAAATATTAATGAAATTTACTAAAAACAAAATTTTCTTCTAATTAGTTTGAATTTAAATGCAACAGCAAGTATACTTGAACTTGTTCGTTCATCAGGATGATGATATCTGAGCAGAGAGGACGCAGGTCTGGGACTTACGACTACTTCAGACCTGGATGTTCCCCTGAAAGA
The DNA here is from genome assembly GCA_006937965.1 of Callopanchax toddi. Lineage (NCBI taxonomy): Eukaryota > Metazoa > Chordata > Actinopteri > Cyprinodontiformes > Nothobranchiidae > Callopanchax > Callopanchax toddi. The sequence goes on from SSNR01000014.1 coordinate 4,853,294, forward strand.
CTTGAGATCTGACTTGGACTCACACTTCAGAGACTTGAGACTTGTACTTCAAAGACTTGATATTTGACATTGACTTGCCCCTAAGAGACTTGACAAGGACTCACACTACAGAGACTTTAGATTTGACACTGACCTTCTCCTCATAGACTTGAGACTTGACTCAGACTTGTCCATGAAAGACACAAGATTTGACTTGGAATCACACTTCAAAGACTTGAGATTTGACATTAGCTAGCCCCAACAAGACTTGAGACTAGATTTACACTTGAAAGACTTGACATTTTACTTAGGATCGCACCTGAAGACATGAAATTTGACATTGACTTTCCCCTCACATACTTAAAATGTGACGTAAATTTTTTTCCTCAAAGACTTGAGATTTGACATTAACTAGACCCTATGAGACTTGAGACTGGATTCAAACTTACCCATAAAAGATTTGACTTTTGACTTGTACTCGCACCTGAAAGACATGAAATTTGACATTGACCTGGCCTTCAAAGACTTGATATTTGACTTGGACTTTTCCCTGTAAATCTTCAGACTTGACATGGTCGTGTCCCTTCAAGGCTTGAAACCTAAACTTAGAAATATTATAGACGGAAGACTAACATGAGAACTTTGCAGAACCGTGTGGTGTTTTGTTAGAACCTGAGCTCATCATCTTTAAACTTCTTCACTAGTTACTTCACTACTAACTGAACGGCCATCATTCTCATAATCATCTCACTGAACTCACAAAACGGTGATAGATGGACTTTCTTTGCGTAACCTTTTTCAAAATTTGAAACAAATTGATGAGCGTGTTTGTTTCAGCATGATTAAATATTGAACACGGTGTAATGATATGTTCATATTAGCAACTTTGACCCCAGAAGATTAACTGGAATCCAGCTGAAAGAATGCCAGAAATGCCAAAGACTAGATCATGAAACATATTTTTTTCTAGGTGATCATGAATTCTTGCCTATTCAGTTAGAATACATTTTTGTTTAGGTGGCCTGAGCTGCTAAAACCTCTCTGCTGTTCGTCCTTGAAGAGCTTAATTAAATGAAGAGAGTTTTTATTGCCTGGCGCCAAAAGGCGAAAGGTGGGCAATAATGTTAGTGTGTGTGTCTGTTAGCAAAATATCTCCTGAACCACTGGATGGATTTTAATTAAAATCTCAGAAAGCAATAATTGGATGTACATTTACTAACTCTGAGTCAGTGCAGTGCAACAATGTCAACATATTAGGTACAAAAATGGCTATAACTCAGTAAAATCTATAGGTATTATGCTAAGATTTGATGTGGTAGTAGGTCAGAAACATTCACACAACACACTTCAAGCACTACACGCTGTGGTAGATCTTTTCCTAAGACTTTGGCAATAACTTTGAGTCAACCCAACTCAAGAACGCAAAAAATGGCCACAGCCTAGTCACTTTTGCAGATATATTCCTACAATTTTATGTTAGTACACTAGTCATTCACAACTCGTACTCCTAGTGAAACTGCACAAAGTTGGGCAATAATATAAATCGAATTGGCCTCCACAGCTAATCAATGTTAGCAAACACAAAAAAAAATGGTTAAAACTCAGTTATTTTAAATAATATTCAACTATGGATGTGCAATATACTATATGTTTTTAAACATGAGGCAGCAGGCGTTATCCAGTATTTGCAATAAAGTACCAAAAAATACCATGAAACATCTTCTTCACATGGAGCTACTTAAGTCAAACTAGTGTGTCTCGTGTCAAGTTGGTGCAGCTTGATGTCAGGAAAAAAAGAATCAGACAAACTTGCTAACAATCTAACAGCTTCACAGCCGTCCTCACATCATCTTTATTAGAACACCCAGCGGTGACTACGTCAACCTGCACCAGTAACTGAGCAGCTGGCACTGGCAAATGAGGAGCCTGCTCAGTGCTCACTTGAGCATACACTTGAGCACTGATAACTAATGCTAAATATAACTAAATGCCTATTCTCTCTGCTTTCCATTAGCCTGTTAGCATTGGAGAAGCTAGTCAGTAGCTGCTAGTGGACTAGCCACAGCTTACGATCTACCATTTATGGTACCATTTAGTGCTTACAGTGATAGACACAGCGACAACAACCCGATTTACCATCTCTGGACTAACCACTGACCGTATTATGAGTCAGGAGTCTGGCAAACCCACGGTAGTGGTGATAAGTTAAAACGGCTCTCTGGAGCATTTTTCTCTGTATCAAAGTTTTCTAAATGTTTTAAATGATATTTCAGGTCTAAACTATGATCTATGGTTTGAGTTCCACAACATCTGTCATTCTGATGAAGACCCTCCTTCCTCCTAGAGACCCCTTTCCATTTTTTCTTGCCGCCGACATTTTTCAGCCAATGAAATTCAAATGTCTGCATTCTCTCAACATGCACGCTCATCGACCAAACCTGTACCAGTAGGGGGCGCTGTCGTACAGGACGCTCCGTGTTTCTCTGTTTACCATCTCAGCAGTTCACTGAGGACTCAGCTCATTTCTACTAAAAACCTACCCATTCCCCAGCTAAAGATGGATTTATTTTTATTTTTAAACCTTTCACCTCACAGAATGGCAAGGCTTGACAGGGTTACTTTGGTCAGAAAGTTCATCCAGGGCCGAGTCAAGTTCAGCTTCAGAGTCCAGCAGCAGCTCGCTTCTAACAGAGCTAATATCAGAAGCAGCAGGGACAGAGAGGGCTCTTCAGACCCTCGTAGTGTTGGAATAAGATTGTGAACTGTGAGTGATTAAACCCTACACATTGAGCTGTACAGTTTATGCTCGCAACGTATACACTAAAAAAAGAAAATGGGGGTCTAACGTAAAAAAATTGATGTAATCGGTCACATGTAATTTATTCACGTTCTTTCAAAGTTAATTTATTAAGTTTGTTCAAAGTAAACTAAAAAGATTAACTTGGATAAACCTAATTAAATTACTTGTGACCGATTACATCAATTTTTTTACGTTAGACCCCTGTTTTTTTAGGTTAGACCAATGTTTACTTTTTTCAGTGTATGCGCCGTGTGCACGCGCGCACACGCGACCGGACGCGCATGTCGAGATGTTTTGAGGAGGAGCCTTTGGACGCTAGATTAAAAAACTGCTCTCTTGATGAATTAATCCAGAGTGCGGCTTTAATCTTAGTGTAAGTATTATTAAGCAATAGGGAATATTATAGAACAATCAGGTGGAACATGAGGCATAACACTATTTTAGGTTATTAAAAATATTATATCATTTTTTGTAACATGGCCAAAAATACTATATATCTCACATTTGTATAGCACTTTTTGAAGTCATGGACTACAAAGTGATTTCCATCAGTCGCTCATTCACATGCTTATGGGGCTACAGAGGTGAAGCGACTAGACACAGAGAGATGGTGGTCAGACACTCTGACCACCATCACCAGCAGGCAATGAGGGTTAACGGTCTTGCTAAGGACATTGACAAAGTGACCTAGCCGGAGTGGGATTTGAAACTGCAACCCCCCTCTTGCTAGACCAATGCTGCAGCCTACTGAGCTACTGCCTCTCTATTACATCTGTTTTTATCAATTTTGAGCACCCCAGTATTGAACTATAAAGGTAATTTAGTAGCTGAAAGTCGACCCCAACACATAACCTGAGCCCTAACCATTTGAGCGCCATCTGTGCTTAAAACTTTCCTATTAAATGTTGATTTAAACCCAGTTCAAGATGGACACCCCAGTTAATCAACACCACTTTGTGTAAAACTAGCTATAACTTTGTCGAATTCAAAGATTTTGAGGCAAAATTTTAAATGGCAATCACTGAGAGATGTTTACAACACCTGTTCTGATTGTGTGGAATGCGAATTTCAGAATTTGACCAACATTTTAAAACCCTGGTGGGTATAAAACTAATATTTATAAGTTTCATTATATTAGCTTAAAAGTGTTGTTTTGATGCGTTGTTGGTAAATCTAGATGTTTTAGAGAGAGAGAGAGAGAGAGAGAGGTCAGCACACAGATATGAAGGATCTGACTGATCATTAGTCACTGACACCTGGTAGAGCAACAGAAGACATGCTGGGAATTTATACAAAGAGTTGTGCTCGTAGAATTTATGGTGCACGCTGATACACTGCTACACTCTGATTATAAAATCGAGCTTTCTGTATGAAGAGAGGACAGACTGGAGAAAGAAAAGAGGCCAGCCAACCAAACAGACAGCAGATAGATGATGCATCCAGTCCTGTGGCTGATGTTGAGTCAGATCTGCGTCCACCCCCTGCAGGCTGCACAAGTAGAAAACTTTCATGTGAAACAAGCAAGAACATAGATCAAACGGACGGTCTGCACTTCCATGTCAGGTGTACGATACAATTCTGATTCTACCCATAATCCCTTGTCCTTTAAGGTTGTTTTCCTACAGTTTTTAGGGATTTCTGTCTCTCATCAGACTGACATGTTGTATTTTGAGGCGTTTCTGTCTCTAACCTTTGTGCTTGCAGTAGCAGCAGTGTTCCTGTGTGTGTCTGTAAGTGCGTGCGCTGCCCTTCCCACTGCCCTTGTCATACTGGTCCCAGTGCTGCAGGGCTCGTTGCTGGTTGGACAGCTCGGGTCAAGGTCTCCCCTCTCCTGATCTGACCAACGGGCTGTCACTGCAACGACCCGACCTCTGGACTAGTCTGCAGGCTCCTCCTTGCGCACACACACACACACACACACATACACTGTCTGAAATGAGATGCACAAATTAACTGTACACACACACACACACACACACACACACACACACACACACACACACACATACACACGGCCTCCACCCTCCTGCAGATTGACAGTGAGGTTTATTGCTGCTAATACTCCCAGCTGTAAAGGCAGAGCAGCATCCTAATGGGAAGTGGACTCATTTCCTAACACGATGAGGGTGCGGCACACGCCCATATTTGGTCAACGGGGGCGGTTAATTTGACTGACTTCCTGTTAATTGAACCAAGCGTTTGTTGTCCACTTTGTCAAAGTTGCTTTTCCAGGTATTTGATCATCTTCCTTTGTGTTTTGAAAAGAAAAATGTTTCACTTTATTTTTTAAAGACTTTAATATTTATTTTGATGTAAAATGAACAAAATCAAATGGTACGTTTTCCATATGAAGACCCAGGTCTCCCACAAACCATAACATTTTCCCTTAAATGTATCTTTCTGTTTAGATTTAGGTAATTAAAAAGAAAAAGCTCTGCCTATCCGTAGTCATGTGACTACTGACACGTTCCTGCATCTGAATGAATCTCTTGCTATTTTGGACGTTTCTTCATTAAAGACATTAGCGTTTCATGAGGCGTCCTCGTGCTAATTAGGTGTCTATATTTCTATATCTCGTTATTGGACTTATTTTATATTGTGCTTAATAGTAAATAGTGTTTGAATTTTAAAACACACCTCTTGGGTGCAACATAAAGGGGAATTTTTAATCACGTTTTTCTGTAAATGAAAGGACCCGGTTTGCTCGGTTTTTCCGAATGTGCCTTAATGAGTTTGCAGGTTTCTTAAGCAGATACACACTCTGGTTATATTTTTATTTTATTTTTTTTGGCATGCTGTGTCTCCTCCCCACTCTGGTCGCAGCAGGAGACAGACCAAAAATGAGATATGGGTGAAGGGGGTGGGTGATCATCATTGCCATCATCACATGGTGTAAAATCAGGGAGGGGGAAGGAGGTGCGGGAATAAGGGGGTAGTTGATGACAGTGGCCTGCCGGTTGCCCGGGCAACCTTCCTTTTTTTATTTTCTTTATTTTTTCCTTATTTATTCCTGAGGCCCCGGTGATGAGGCGTGCTAATGTCTGCCTGCGCCGCCTCTACCTGCTGACGGGCGAGGGACTCGTCTCCTGCGTTTCAGCCTGGCTTGACAATTAAGACCTGGGCGACTGTAGCCAGGGGTTAATACCGCTCATTAAAAGAACTAGGTCATTAGCGAAGAATCAAGGCTCTTAAGGCGGCAGGGGATGTGAGGTGGGGAGGGGGGGATTGATGGAGAGGAGCAAGAGGAGGAGGCGGCGGCAGCAGTGTACTAAACTCTGCATCACGGTGAACACGCGGCCCCTTACATTAATTAACCTCCCTTTTTCCTTGTTTGGGAGGTGTGTGTGTACATGAAGGGAGGGGGGGTGAAAAAAATCCACTGTTATCATATATGCACACGGCTGTACACCAATTAACTGCAGGGAGGAAAAAAAGAGGAATAAAGCTAGTTTATAGTCCTCCCTGTGGTCTGTTCCTGTGTGAGTTACATTATTTCAGAGAGATGGAGGGGTGGGAGGGGCTGTCGGGTGGGGTGGGGGGTGTCTAATGTCTGTATGATGAGTGAAAAGGGTATTAAAATTAAGGAGGGAATCATGGCAGAAATCAGCCTTTGCTTTACCACAGGGGAAAGGAGCAAATAAAAGCCGCGGAAATGAAAATAAATAAGCTTTGCTAATACCTCACCTTAAGGAGCAGGAGCCGAACCGCGGCTCTCCGCCGGTAATTTGTTTGTGGACTTATTATTAAGCTCTACAGACGCTGTTTGACCTTCACTAAGGAGAGGCTGCCGGTTAAAGTCAGTAAAAGACTCCTTTAAGTGATCAGATCTGTTTGTAAAGGCATAATTAAAAGAATCAAAGAGCAGCAGAGAACATTTATAGTTGTTTTAATGTCTAACTGAACAAAACAGTGAGAATCCTGCAGGGTGTTTGCTTTGATCACAGTCTGCCTAAAAATGATAGTTTCCAGAAGCCTCTGCTCTGAATTGAATAAATTAAAACCAAAACCAGAAGAGCTGATCAGATTTTCAGCCAAACATTTTAGAAATGAATCTTTGTGACTAGTATTTGCTTGTTTTGGCCACAAAATCTATAAAAAACATGCATAAAAGTCAAAGTTGAAGCCGAAACAAAGCAAACACCCCCTAGTGGTTGACTGTAGTATGCGTTTTAAGCTCCGCCCTCCATGTTATAAATGAATGGGACGTTTCCCTGACTAAATAATAAAAATGCACTTCAGATTTTTTCCTTTAAAGGACCGGATCAGATCTTATATCGAACTTTTAGAAATGTAGGATTATTTTCTGCAAAAAGAAGTGACAAACTAGATATTTGTTGCATTTCTTGACAGAATTTTTACATTTTCTATCATAATGATTGTGTTATGATAAAATTGTTAACAACATAAAAGGTCTACAGAAGAGTTTTCACATTAAAAGCAATAAAATGATTTAGAGTTGTATAAATTCACTTTAACGATCCTCTAGTCATTAGCTTGTTTTTTTTTTTGTCAGAACTAATTTGGTAAGATTTAAACTGTTGTCAGTAGGTTTTAAACTATTTAATTTGCTACTATTACTAAACTATTATAAGGTCCACCTCACTACAGTAGTACTGAGTTGGACCTCCTTTTACCTTCAGAACAGCCCACATTCTCTGTGTCATTAATTCAACATTCCTCAGGTTCTGGTCCATGTTGACATGACAGCATCACATCGTTCTATCCATGATGTGAATCTCTGTTCCATCACATCCCAATGGTTCTGGACTGGATGGAGATCTGGTGACTGTGGAGGCAACTGGAGTCCAGTGAACTCATCATGTTCTAGAAACCAGTTAGAGACGAACTGAGCTTTGAGACATGGAGCATTATCCTGCAGGAAGTAGCATCAGAAGAATTCTGATTGATCAGCTGAAATCGACTCATCAGATCAGAAGATGTTTTTCCAGTTCTGGTGATCGAACTGTAGCCTCAGTTTTCTGTTCTTGGCCTACAGGTCTAATGCTGCTGTAGTCCATCTGCTTCAAGGTTCAACATGTGGTTCAGAGATCTGCAGACCTTGGCTGGAACCAGTGGTTATTTGAGCAGCTTTTGTCTTTCTATCATCTCCAACCAGTCTGACATAAACGAGACATTTTGCTCACTGGATATTTTCTCTTTTTGGGACCGTTCTCTGTAAACCCTAGCTTAGCTGTGGGTTAAAACCCCAGTAGATCAGACCACACCTCCTTCGTATTTTGGGAGCTCAGGGAGTGATTTTATTATCTGTCTGTGCTGACACCAACATGATGCTCAGTCTGAACGTAAGCAGGTCGTCCTCAATATATCTAGATGACTAAATGCATTGAACTGTTGCCATGTGGTATTTGTGAACAGGTGTGCCTAATAAAGTGACCATTGTATGAATAAATTCTGATAAATGAAGACAAATATCCAGATATCTCCCTCTGCATCAACCTACTGCCTGTAGTTTTATGAATCATCCTTTAACTCCAAGAGGTTAACTCCATATCTTTGCTCCCGTTGGGCGGGAAATGTCAAACATTATCTGGACTTTGGATAAAGAAGACGAGTGTGTATCCAGTGATCAGCGAAACCTAAGAGGCCTGCTGTGTAGCGTCTTTGAACGCCAGACACAAAGGTCTTCAGATATAACAGCCTCTGAAATACCCTCCGGAGGGTTTTTCTCTTTGAAGTTTAATTTGGGAGAAGAAGGTGGTGTGATTTTTCAAAAGGTGGACATCTCAATTTAGTAGAAAACTCTCATATGGGGCGGCTTTGATAGGTAGCTCTTCTTCATTTTCTACAATAAAGTGTTAGGAGAGTGGAAGAGAAATTCAAGGGGGGTTAAATTAGGCTTAATATCAGGCCCGTGTGACAGTGTTTTTATCTGCTAATTTCTCAAGCATCGTAATGAGACGGTACGGAGCGATGGAGCGATTTGAATTTAAATGATATAATACTTGAGATAGCCCTAATTCACCCATACATATTTAATCTGACACATTATCTCGCTCCTGCAATGATCAGATATGATACGACAGCTCGGCCGCCGCTGTCGCCGACAGGAAGGAGCGAGGTGCGGTGCCGCACGTCGGAGAGCGCGCCGCTAAAAAAAAGCAAAAGGTGGTGGAGAATTTGCTCGGTGCAATCAGAGCCACTTTAGAGCTCCGAGTGGGCTCGTCGTCTAGCTGGGAAAAATGCAGAGATCCTCTGAGGAAAACACGTGACGCATGCTGATGCACAAGTGCAGCAGCTCGGAGCTGAACGTGTCATCTGACTGTCAGAACTCACATATGGGTTCCACTCCTGTGTCAGAGTGTCCTTTCTATCTTTGTTTACATCCAACCGAGTTGCTCATGTTCCACAATGTAAATACCTTAATTTCATGTTTTCTACTTGAGGTGTCTCACTGTCCAGTCTTTAAAGTTTGAGCTCTGATTGCAACTTTTGTGTTCGTTTATGTGAGTCTGCAGACTTTTCTGAGGGTCTTTCTTGGAATTTCTGACAAACGGTGACAAACTCTAGGGAGATGCAAGCTTTTGTTCTTTTTAATAATCTCTGATGAGAAATCTACACCAACATAAGCCCTCAGATCACATCAGTCCAAGTGGGCAGTTCATAAATTGTAAAAAGATGTGGCCAGATTTGCTTTGTCCCATTTAGAAATGAAAACATCTGAAAGTTTATCATTTTTTAAAGGAGTTTGTCAGTTAATATTTAAAATTATGTTAGAGCAACTTTTATTATATGATTACTATTAATTAGTAAGTAAAAATGAGCGAGCAGATTCAGCTGATCCATCGACTTTCTTTCCTGATGTTGTGAAGATGAAGGGTCTCTTAGAAAGCTTTCCTTCAACACTTTTTTGATTTTAAAATCCAGTCACACTGGTTGGATCTCTGGAGTCTTAAAAACTTTGAACTGGTCTTCTACCATCATCGCCTCATGCCTGGAACTCTGCTTCAGTTGAGCAATCAACATCTGATAACGTTTGAAAAGCATGGTTACCAAATATAATCTTATCTGTACATTATACAAAAATAATACAAACCATAGTAAAGGCCTCACCTCTGCTTTATCTGGATCCAGGTTGCGGATCCCAAGTAGGGAATTCCCTCACTGTCCTCTTCCTATTCAGCTCCTTCTATGAGTCCCCAAGGCGTTTTCAGGCCAGTCTCTGTGGAGACATGGATTCTCTAACGGTTGACCTGGGGGCTTCCTGCCGACAGGACATGCCCGAAACACCTCCTGAGGTAGGCGTCCAGGAGGCATCCTGACCAGATGCCCGAACCACCTCAGCTGGGTCTCCTCAATGTGGAGGAACAATGGTTCTCCTCCCGAGTCTCTCAGAATGTCTGAGCTCCCCATTTGTCCACCCAGAGGAAACTCATTTTGGCCACTTGTATCCGTGATCTCATTCTTTCAGTCTCCTGACCATAGGTGAGGATTGGAATGTAGATTAGTAAATCGAGAGCCTTGCTTTCTAGCTCAGCTCCTACTTTGCCACTACGGACTGGTTCAGCGTCCGCTTTCCTTGATCCGCCTGTCGATCTCCCTCATTCCCTCAATCGTGAACTGAGACTTAAAACTCCTCCACTTAAGTTAGGACCTCTTCCCAACCTGGAGTTGGGGACCAGCCTTTATCCAGTCATAGTAAATGTTACCACAGTAACCAACTAAAACCAGAACCATTTTCATCCCATATCCTTTGTGCCATTGTGCATGGTTACTCAGATGAAAGCTGCTGTTTTTAAATAATTTTTAGTTATTTCCACTGTATGTGACTGTTGACTTAAACCACTAAACATTGTGTTTTAAGTTAATTTGACTGATCGCGTGGTATTTACTTGTTCACTAGGTCTTTTCTTTTTTTATAGGTCAGTGGTGGTAAAACCTTCTGTTGTCCCAGCTACTTACATTTATATCATCTATACATCAAAGCATCTGCAAAAATGTGTTTAACAAAGAGGAAACGACTTGTTTTGAACATTTTTACATTCGACTGTTTTCTCATAAAATTATTTTAGGACTTTTTATTTTGTTACTTGAATAGTGAAAAGTTTTTCCTCAGCAATGAATACAATAAAGTAATAGACTCAGCATATTAAACATTCTACCAATGAAATTGAACTTTTAATTACACTGGCCATCAACCCTCAGCTAAAAATGTAGCTTTTATCTGTTTGTCTTTTTTGCATTTTTCTATGAAAAGAAAAAAAAGCTAGAAATGTAGACATCACTTGTTTGTGTAAACTGCTTAAAAATCAGTAAAGGCCTGGCTTTACATTTTATTTGAGATAAATTACTAAAATTCCTAGTGTTTGTGTGGCCGTACTGTTTTCCACCCATTTTTGTTGTGGAAATAAAATGTAGTTAAACCCATCTTGTAATTCGTTAGTGTTTTCAACAAACTATTTTTGTAGAAAGCCTACAAAGAATCATTTTTGTATTCTGTGGTTCTAGTATTAAAATGTAAATACTCGCTATAAGTGAGCTGTTTGGATTCACTGCATCTTGAAGAAGTTTACCACTAAGTTGATAAAGTTGCTTCATCTGCTGAGCCTTTATTACCTTGTGCTCTTTGGAGAAATCCTGACTAGTTAGTCTGTTAAGGACTTTCAGAACAATCACACATCCCTGCATCTTTCTCGTCTGACCTGATGTGGAGATTTGCTTTTCACATCTAAAAGCATTCTTTACCTTGCATGTTGGACCTCCCACAGGTCGTAAGCAGCCTCCTGTGTGTGTGTATGTGTGTGTATGTGTGAGGACATAATTGCAGCTATAGGAGGTTTAGAAATAAGAGATTTGCTCAATTAACCAATACAGCACAGCTGAGGACGGCACCTGTGCACATTGCAGTCCCAAGGTTTTTTCTTTTGGAGATAACATGGCCGATTACCCTCTGAAGTGTTCAGTCACCAAACTGTGTGTTACCTGGTGCAACGCAAAAATCAGCTCACGCAGCCACATTGTGCTTAATTGCTCTCTGGGTGTTAATACACACTTGTGTTTGGAGTGTTTAATTTTCGCCTGCCTGGTGTAACGATAAGCATATCCAGGTTTTAACAGTCGGACCAAATCACAGGCGTTGTGGAAAGCAGTGAGCCGTTAGAGCGGAGAAAGAGTTCCTGCTGTTTTCTGTACGAGACGCCGATTTAAATCACCTGTTTACGTTGAGAGGTGTGTTAACCAGCAGGATACTGCTGTGACGAAAGGAAAACCGCTGAGAAATATCATTAAAGAGGACTTTAAGACTGATTTTAAACAGATGTTTAGCTGGTTGATTCACTTTAGTTTCTTGAAATACTTGCAAAATGCTTCATGTAGACCCCATTTTAAGGTGAGTTTAGAGGAAAAAGGACCATCTTCTCTCCCTCTCATCATTAGAGGTCTAATTTCTATCTGTCTTCTTCCAAAACCAGCTCCATCTTGAAGCTTCTCCTCCTGTAGATGCTGTTACATTCAGTCAGCTCACACAGGAAAACACATTCATCCTCTCCAGCAACGTCGTTGCTACCAGCAGCTTCTGGTTCCCCAACACAAACAAAACAGACAATATCAACTGGCAACGTTGCCCCAAGACGGAGAAGAAAAAGTTGGTTAGCAGATGTCAGTTGTTGTGTTCGTCTCTGTGGTTTCCCGTCGCTCGTGCGTGGATCTTCTATCAAAGAGGGCTTATCCGAATAAAGTGCTTAAAAGCTTTTCAGACGCCTGGTGATGTGAACAGTTTCTGGCTTGATCTGCAAACTAAACAAACTGTAATGATGCAAGCTTGTGTAAAGATGCACACAGCAGTCAAACAACAAACGGCCGCGCTTGATGTTTTTATTAATGTTTTCTCTTCGTCTTTTCTTCATGGTTCTGGATGGAAGCGTCGGCCCAACTCGGTGTTTGTTCCTGCAGAGGTGCAAAGAAAAGGTCTTTAATTCATGCACGAAAACCGAGAGGAACGTGTCATCCGCCGTCTCCGCGCCGGCCCCGCAAATTTCCCTCGGGACGGTGGAGGGAACTGCAGTACGGAAGACATAATCAAAAATATTCAAATAGTCTCAAGTCAGTCGGAGGAGACAACAATCCTGCTGAAAAGGTGTATTTTTCTAGAGCGAAATAATAACCCGACTCGGTCTCCTGCTGCCTTAGAGCAGAAGCGACAGCAGCATTAAGTTTTTAACGCTCTGTATTTTGTAACAAGGTTGGATGAGGGAAGAAAGTTGGTTGACGTACTCCTAAGACCTGCCGGTCTCATTTCCATGCAGAGGAAGGAGGCTCTCCTCTGAAGTTCTGGCTCACATGACGGGAGGCAGACGTGGTGAGATCTGCTCGCTAACGCCAATCAAAAGACCTGAATTCTATTTGTTTTGTTTCAAGGGAGGACGACAAAGGGGGCCTCAAGGTCTTCTTCAAGATGGCTCTGAAGCCTAAGAGAGGGGCGGTGGGGGAGAAAAGGGGGAGGACCAAAGCTTTCAAGTGCCCGTCCTTGGTGGGACCTTAGCCGAAGTGCCAGGTACACAGCTTTTAGGGCGAGGGAGGGTTTAAGGAGGCTGTTTTTTCATGTTAGTGCGTGGTTGGGAGTTATTAATATTCTCAAAGACAGAATTTTCTCCCCCGGATTGAAATAATGGATCATACTTAAAAGGGGAAGAACTCATTTCAGGTTTTAATACGGTAAGCCTGTTGGAACCAATTATTGGAGGTGCTTTGCCATTGTCATCTTGCATTTCTCCTTGAGGAGATTAACTGGCAGTGCTGAAAAGGCCTCACAGTATCCGGGATTTCTCTCATTCCGAGAATCTGCCTGAAATGAAATATTTTTCTTGATTTGTGTGTGTATTAGTGTGTGTGTGTGTGTGTGTGTGTGTGTGTTGCACGTCTGCGCCCGTGTCAAGTTCCAGCGTGTTTCACGTATTTTGGCTTCATGTTCTACCTAATTATTGCAATTTGATCCTAAAGCAGGAGTGTCCTAATCCTCTGCTGTACTGCAGAAATCCTGTTTCAGAAACTTTGGTAATAAATTTGGCCTGTTTTAATAGACTGGGAAAGTGGCGCCGTGACGGCAGAAGGACGGCCTCCCTGGGAGGCTCCTCGCTTCCTTCATATGCTAATTTCTGAGCAGAAACAGTGGAAGCAACTTGGAGAAAGTTGGGAGAAGTTGGGTGAAAAAGAAAGCGGAGGAGTCTTGTTTCCTTATGTTCTCATCTGTTTTCTGAGTGTTACATACTGTATGGCTTTGATAACAGAGAAACTTCAGAGAACCTTAAAAAGGCCAGGTCGGATTTTAATTTGAACCTGAATTTAATAATATAACATTATGAAAAGGAATATCGTAATTCTGTTTAGCTGCAGAAAGTTGGGCTAATTTAAACTATATTTGATTATGACATATTATATGAACCCTTTTTATATTGAAATAACACACTAGCTCTCCAGAATTCCTGTTGATCTGAATAAAAATCCAGTTATAGAATCTAAGATTTGTTTCTAAGATTTTTTTTCACTTTTAATTTGTAGAATTTCTCAAATTATTCAAAGCTTGTTTACTATTTTATACTTGGTAAAATGTCTCTATTTTCTGACCTTTCAAAAGAGGCAAAAGTTTCTTCTCCAGTTTAAGAGATCTTGTTTTGGTAAATAAAATCAAGTTTGATTGCTTGTAAATAACACACATGTACTCCAATTAATAAATTAAAAGAGGCTTACTTCAAGAGATTACTTCATCCTTCTTCAGAACCAGACTACATTTTGAATCAGTAACATTTCTTTGCAGTTTTTATTATTTTGTAGATTTTATTTATATAAACTGGAATCTTTAGATATTTTTTAATCTGATTTTCCTGGTATGCAAAAAAATCAAGTCAAATTCGCCAAAGTTTCCTGATGTCATGAAAAAATAAATGAACATCTTTCTTGAGTCTTGGTTAGACTTTTTGTGGTTTAGCATTAGAAACTGGTAGAATTGAGTTTAATTCTGGATTTTAAAGCATTTTAAATTTGAGACGTCATCTCAAATAAGTTGCTTTTATGTTTTATTTGATTAATATTTATAAATATTAAGTCTTTTAATCACATTAAAGTTCAAAACCCTACCTTAAACCTATTCTCTTTGGTCAGTTCATTTCAATCACTGGATTTGTGAAGCAAAGAACCTTTAAATTGACTCTGAGAATTGGACTCATATTGCATTTAAAGGGGTATTTTGGTCATTTTGAAGTGATGTTCCATCCGTTATTTATCTACAGTAATGACCATGCCCACCAGTAACATCACTCAAAGTAGGTGGGGTCTCTAGAAAAAGGAAGAAGTCCTCTTATTGAAGCAATACTTAAAGCTAATAAGACACAGACACTGCTGCTGATCAGAGGCAAATGGATGACAGATTTTTAGTATTTAAAACAACCCTTACTCTAAAACATCAGACTAGTTTGTTTGAATGCTAAATTACCTGTTTGTAAACCTCTACAATTCAGCATGAAACCATTTGTTTGATGCTGCACATACAGTAGCATAGTGATGCTAACCAGTCGCATATACTCAAGTTTCTCATGCTAAATTGTAGAAGTTTACAAACAGGTAATGAAGCATTTGAAAAAATGTGTGGGACTTTGAAAAAAAGTATTTTAAATAATGGAAATTAGACACAATTGTTACCAATCTAGCTAGCCATTAGCATTGCTCCCGGCAGAGGAGGACTTCCTGTTTCTAGACACTCCACTCGCTTTGAGCGATGTCACCGGTGGGTGTGGTCCTCACTGTAGATGAATAACTGATAGAACACCACCTCAAAATGACCTAAATATCCCTTTAAGATGCAACAGCAAAGACCTGAGAATTGTATTGGACTTTCCCTTAAAATCCCTGAAATGAACCTGCATCACAAAGACTTGAGACTCAACTTGAACTTCTTTCTCATTGAGCAACACTAGTACTATTGACAACTTGCTAAGTATAATTTGTGTAGTGTAACGAATTTAATTTCTCAAATTTCCTCACAGTTGCTGTGATGGTTGTGTTGAAACAAATGTTGGAAAAATTAGCAATACAAACTTTATCTCAAAATATACACAGTCATTATGGGTTTACAGAACTTGGGATTTCATGAGTCAGAAATGGAAAAATGTGAGACAACTATGAGTGGAGTTAAGGAATTAGAAACAAACTGAGATGTGATAAAAACACTTTGTGGGTAAATTGCAACAAAATTTGCACAAATGTGTCACTTTTCTATGATGTCATGTGCCCCACATGGTGTGGCTACACAATAAACATCCTACAAAGATGCTGTAAATACCAACTCCATGTGAACCTGACTTAAAAATGCCATTTTTAAATGTAAATCTTGATTCTTATAGTGGCTAAGCTGACTTGTGGTGTACCACAGGGATGAGACCTCGTTCCTGTTTTTATCCTGCTTCCTGTTAGCCTTTTCATTCAGAGCCATCGTGTATGTAATCATTCTACAAAAGGAGTGGCACATGAAAATCTAGACCCTGAATATAAAACATTACAGCCTTTAGAAATTTTATTTTCACTACTATTTGGACTAAAAATCTTTTTTTCTTTTTGTAAAGTACTTAAAAGAAAGAGTCAAACTTTATTTTAAAGATTCGGTTAATGTCTAGTTTCTATTTAAGTCTGTGATAATGATAAACTTTGTATCTAAACCTCTCAGCAGAACCTGTTCCTTTGTTATCTCCAGATTCCTCACCTCCCTCCCCCTCCCCCCTCCTCCGCCCCACCAGTACCAGGAGTGAGCAGCATTCTCGGATCATTACTCCTCAAAGAAATTTAAGCGCGGGACGCCATTTAATTTTTTTCTCCTGCCCAAATGCAGTCAGTCATTAGAAATCCTAGCTGTCATGGCGATGCCGTTTTTGGTGCGGGGTGTGTTTGTTGCCTCATTTCTTTTAATTTTATCTCCATTAGCTTAATTCTTTTTTAATATTTCCATCTAACGAACTTTACAGTCCATTTTGTCTCAGTGTCTTGCTAAGCGAGTTTTATGAAGCAGGCAGTTGGCTTTTCCATTTGAGAGCGGGTAAGAAGGGGGGGTGAGAGGAGTGAGGGTGGGAGGGGGTGTAATCGAGGAGGGCCCCGGTGCCTTTGTCAGCTTATTTTTGGCACCTTAGCAAGCAGTTCTGCTTCTTCGCCTTGATTATACAAGCAAACAACTGCATGAAGTTCATTAACAATAAAGCACAGGCTAATTAAGCCGAGCCCCTTAGACAAACCAGAGCTGTCATCCTGCATGTGTTCGGAGCCGATTGAGCTGTTAAAGATTTACCTTCCTTGTCTCTTAGCTCCTTTTTTTTCCTCACAAAGGCCCTCTCTGATTTGTCTTAACCTCACAGCGTGTCAGCTGCTGCCGTTCGGAGTGTTTACTACATGGATAAATCTACTTCTTTGCATTTTTTTTTTACATGTGACGACGCTGCCATCACCAAATCTCAACGAGGAAGCTGCTTGTGTGTACAGCACAGATCTGTTAAACAACACAATGATCCTGTTACACTACAGGCTGTGACGTGGCGCCATAAATTACATGTGAATCAGTCTCGCGTCTGCCCAGAGGTTGTGAGCTGCACCATTAGCAAAATGGCCCTCCAACCCTTTTGTTAATGCAATTTGCTTAATTGCTCCCTATCAGTATACAGATGAGACACGTTAGCTTGTCTGCAGAGAGCGTTGTGGACATATTTATTTTAATAATTGTGTTCTTCTATGCTAGTCCATCCTTTCTTTGTTGGTTTATGGCAGCAGATAGTGTGGTTTAAAAAGCAAAACAACAGATAAAGAAGTTTTAATCTTTTGGGACTTTGTTTTACTGTGTCAAGGTGCCACAGTGGAGCTCTTAACCTTTCCAAAAAGTAGCTCATATTATGCTCAAGAGTTCTTGATGTGCGCGAGACCTCAGCCTGCGCTCTCTCATAACCTTCAGGCTTCCCTCAGCTGCAGCTTCCTCCTCGTCTCTGGTGGAGGCGCCGCTCCACCCCGGGGAGCGACAAGCCACCGTTCCCCGCTGTGATGGCTCCTCTTCAGTGTTTTTAATTACAGGGGAGGCTGAGGATTCTCTCTCCTCCGAGTCGGAAGATGAGATGCAGTGAAGAGGTGACCTTAACCTCTGTAACGTAGCTTGACTCATCACAGACGCTTAGATGCAGCGACACGTGTTGGTAGACTCTAGACATGTTGCTTCAAAGATGAACTTGATTCCAGTTTTGTTTTTGAGTTCAGGAAAGTAGAAGATATTTGTGCAGCAAGTCCGCAAACTAAATCCAGATCACAAAATTTGTTAAGACATACGACCACTGAGGCCCAGTCAGATTATTTTATACATGTGCGCTGACATTAGAGGCTTTATAACTCCAGAGGGACAATGATGTTGAAAGATGTTAACTTGAATCATAGCTAACTTCCCTGCATGCTCAAGAGAGAGAGAAAAAATTAAAACAAGAGAATCAATCACAGAATTCTCAATTCACCTAAAGTTTAGTTGAGCTTCAGCTACATTTCACCTTAGTCTGCTTGAAATAAAATATCTAAAGTTGGAAGAGAATCTGTGATGCAATTTTTGTCTAATCTTGCTAGATTTGGCTAATCTAATTGAAAGTACCTACGTAAGCCAGTATCTCACTGGGCTGTGACTGCTGGTGACAAATAGCACATTATTTTTCAAGGGAGTTTCCGAAACGTCATCAAACATTTATGAGGGTTCTCAATTTCCTTGTGTGAGTCACAAGGCCTCATTCTTTGGATTGCTGGAATTTTAACATGTTCCAAAAACTTTGCCAGGCAAATTTCCTCTCAAAATAGACAACACATCTGGAACCCTTATCAGTTTACTTTCTGTAAGTGAAAGTGTGAGAAAAGTGAAACAATTTGAGGAACTGGAGGCAGAATTGTTACTACAATAATGGCAAATTGCAATACTGTAAGATATAGTAGGCTTCATTACAGTTTAAAAAGGCACGCAGATGAAGAGAAAGAGGTGCAAAATGTGTCAACATTAAATAAGTTGCTATGATGGATAGGCCAGTCTACAAGGGTGAGTTAACAGTGGAAACAGTGGAAAAAGTGCAAAAACGTTTTGACAAAAGCATTTATAGCCAAATTGGAACATGAAAATTTTGTGCAACACTTGCGTGACTGTTGCTGTTTGTTCACAATTACATCATGTGACAGTTATATGTAAAAACATTTGCACATGTACGGTAAGTACCAATTCAAAGACATTCCACGTAATAAAACATTTGCATAACTTCTTAATGGCTCTGTTAAAGCACCTAGGAGGATTATTTTTCTATGTATCAAAGTTTTCTAAAGGTTTTAAATGATATTGCAGGTCTAAACTATGATCTATGGGTTGAGTTCCACAACATCTGTCATTCTGATGAAGACCCTCCTTCCTCCTAGAGACCCCTTTGCATTATTTCTGGCTGCCAAACATTTTTAGCCAATGAGCTTCAAATTTCTGCATTGTCAGCATTTCTCAACATGCACGAGAGGGTTCATCAAAACCTGGTACAGTGTTGGAATAAGATTTGTGAACTGTTAGTGATTAAACCCTACACTTTGAGCTGCACAGTTTATGCCCAGCAACGTAATGCGCCGTGTGCACGCACGTGCGTGTCGAGGTGTTTTGAGGAGGAGCCATTGGACGTTATATTCAAAAACTGCTCTCTTGATTAAATAGTCCACAATGCGGCTTTAATGTGTGGTGTACCTCAGAGATGACTCATTGGCCGGGTTTTGTTCTTACTTTATTCCCTGTTGGCCTGCTTATTCAGAACCTTAATGGCAGTATCTGATCTACAGTATTCATGAAGGAAGATCAGGTCATGTTCTCCTGGTTTAAGGAAAGTATCTGACTAATATCAATCACCTGAAATTTCTCCTGCAATCTAGTGCATCTGGATCCTGCCTGCAGCCTGTCTTTAGATGTTTTTATGAGTCAAAAAGTAAGAATTAGGAGGGTTTTGAGACCTAATTTCAATTAAAATTGTTTTTTTTTTGTAAAAAACATTAAAAAATAATTTAGGAACCATGAATAAATTGTGACAAATTTTGCGTTGCTTTTGTACCCTGCCTGTGACCCAGCCATGCATCAAACTTGAAATTGTCAAATGGACACATTCAGTGCGCTGACGAGTAAAAATGTGCTTTTCTCTCCACAGTTGCAGCCCAGTGAGGCGCAGGCTTTAGCTTTTAATTTGGCTCAGCTGACTTGTGGAGTACCACAAGGATGAGTCCTTGGTCCTTTTCCTATTTGACATTTTATTCAGTCATTTACATGAAAAGGCTTCAGAGTCAAAAAGTTAGTGCCCAGTGAAAAACCTTACAGATACAATGAATGACAACTCTTCAGCAGGTTTTTGTAATTCAGGGAGCAGCAGTCAAATATTAAATAATTCTTCTAAACTTTCTTTTATGTTCACCAAACAGAAACTGCTTCAAAAGCTGCAGGAAGGTTTTGTTTCAAACGTCACAGCAATTATGTAATAAAATGTAAATCTAATTTTCTGTTTCTCCTCCTACAGTGACTGAACCATCTGGTTTTCTTGTTTTTTGGAGTTGAAATGTGAACAAATCTGAGCTTCTGCAGCTTCATAATAACTGAAGTTATTGTCTGTATCAGTTTGTGTAGACGTGTACTAGTTCTAGCGCTCTGTCGGTGTAAACGTGCAGCAGGGAGCTGAACGCCTGATCAAACGGGCTTTTCTGAAGGTAGATGCTGCCTTTAGAAGTTCCTTCAAAGCTCCTCTGCGAAAGAGGAAGTGATCAAACGCTGCGAACCTGAACAGACACACTGTGTGCCAGTTAGAGGACGGGCACGACGTACGAGCCGTCAGAACGGCGATATGAATCTGAGCTGTAATTCAGAGAAAAAGAGATTAGAAGAAGATAATAGTCTCATATCTCAAAAGTTAACAGTGAGGCCTGTGTGAACTGTGAATAATCTTATAATTACTGATCTAATGCCATTAGGCCTGACAGAAATAGAGAAAGCAACGCTTGGATGAGACGCAGTTAATCAGCTGTGCGCTCGTCGCCGGATCATCAGTACCCCCGCACGCGCTAAGGCCACGACTGATGATAGGTATAAGTTTAAATGACAGCTTAAAGGAACATTACGCCGCTCTCATATTTGCTTAACTTTCCCTTCCAAATGGTTGAAAAACGTGACATTCTTTTAATGTGCCTCACATATCGCCCCCTCCATTTGTGAGCTTATTCCCCCCTGTCTTCCCATTTGCCCGGGGCTATTCTTCTTCAGGGGATGTCTCCTCACCTTGTGCTTTACTTTGATCCCCGACGCAGCGGCAGGCAGCAGATTCCCATCGTGTTGAACCTCTGTTCCAGGTTGTACTTGCAACACGAGAGTAATAACAAAAACACGGCGCTGGAGGCTCCCATCTCTGATTGTCGTCTTTTTCTTCCTCTTTGTGTGGGAGAGAACGCCGTGACAAAGTGCACACCCAGAGTTTGACAGATTCAAAGAAAAGATCCACCCTCAGATTGTCAGCCGCTGTTTGATCTCATCCGTCAGAGATGTTCAGTTTGATGGCAAAGTGTTCTGGTTGAACAGATTTTTTTTTTTTCCCAGCAGCGATTGTTGGAGGTATTGTCTATATTTAACCAGTCATGTGGGAAGAGAAAGAGCTGAACTGATGTGTGTTTAGGTGGTTCTTCAGTACTTTTCTCACTCAGACACAATGCGTTTCTGTAAGTTTAGTAAAACCACAGTTAGGATAAAAGTTTAATCAGGTGACTCAAGACTAAGAACTTTAATTTGATGTCTTAAAGCATTATTTGACTGGGTCTAATTTTCTTCTAGACTCTTTTGTGTACATCTTTTGTTTTCTCTTTGAATCCATAATTAAATATCTGACTGAAATTCCTGTTGATGACAAAAGTTTTTCTTTTTATTAAGCTAAATGTCCATAATCTGACTGGACTCTGAGGCTAACAGCGCTGTGTTGTCATTGCTTTTTAAAAAGTTCCAAATAAATGAGTAACAGATTCCATATTTCTAAAAGGATCGTACCTCTGTGGTTTCAGTTTGGCTGTAACAAAGCTGTTTGAAACTCCAGGATTAAACAAACGTGTCACAAGACTTTGGTGCTAATGGTGTTCCAAAATATTCCAAGCAGCCCTGAGAGTTGGACTTTTGATTACACAAACTGCCGTCTCGGTTGGACGCTGGTCTTCTGGGGGAATAAAGATGGACCATAATTAGTGAATTTTGCAAAATGAGCAGTAATGGTGGCAGGCAGACTGAACTGGACTGTGGGTGGGGATAATGAAGGTTTTTAGATTTAGATTTGGGCAGAATGTGGACAGATTGTTAACTTTTATTTAACCAGTCAGCTTTGTGTTTAAATTTAATCAAATTTTATTTTAATTCCTTTTTTTGAGTTGTTTTAAAATGATTGCTTCATGAATAAGTCTTAAAGCCAGAACTGTTTGTGGATGATCTTTTTCTTTGTTTCACCTCCACATTGGATTTAAACTCTTTTACATGTATTTTTTAACGAATCTGGTTGGGTTATTATTTTTCTCATTATTTAGACCAATAAACTAGGTAATTGCAACAGGATTATAAGACTTTTCTGAGAAGTTTGAGATGAGAACAGGTGATTCATCAGGAAATAAAAACATTTTGTTTATTATATAAAATCATTTAATATGTAATAAAGCACTAAAGTCAAAACATGAACATTTAAAAGATGTATACATGTTTAGTAACTTTTCTGATCATCCCAAAATTAAAAGTTTTTCCAGTTTGAGCTTGAAAAATGATATCGGTGAACTAATAAAGGAGGCTGGGATTTACGATCCACCAATTCAAAAAGCCTGTGATGTGGTTTTATGTCTATTTTCTTTGAATTACAGAAGTTCAAGATACATTTTGAATATTTCAGCTCTGTATGTTTACCTGTCTTTGCATGGGGTCATATTTACGATTCTGAGGTTCTGGATTTTGTCCATAAAATGAGCCGATTGGACACATTTTCATGGTCTTCTCTCTGATCTGCCTCTGTTTGTAACCCGACGGTGACAGTGATTCCAGGGAGATGAGATATAGAACACAACACCACCTGTAGGATGTGGCTTCTTCGTTCATAGAAAAAGGATTAGATGCACCACAACTGGATGGAAGTGCAATCCAGTGGACTAAAGTATGTGAGCCTCGCCTCGCCTCGCCGCCTTCTGCTTATCCGGGTCGCGTGGGCAGCATCCCAAGAAGGGAATCCCAGACCGTCCTCTCCCCAGCTAACTTCACCAGCTCATTTGACAGGACCACAAGGCGTTCTAGGTTGAAGATGTACTTTCTCCAATGTGTCCTGGGTCAACCCGGGGGCCTCCTGCTGGCGGGACATCCCTGAAACACCTCCCCAGGGAGGCGTCCAGGAGGAATCCTGACAAGATGCCCGAACCACCTCAACTGGACCTTCTTGGAGGAGCAGCAGTTCTACTGAGTCTCTCCTGGATGTTCCAGCTCCTCACCCTGTCTCTAAGGCTGAGCCACGCTTTTCCATTCTAGACATGTCTGGGATGAGTCCAAAATTAACAGGAGAAACAGAAGGAATTGGCAGTAAATAATTCCTCACAATTCAATTGTGAATTCTCAAATTATTATTATTGTGAATTGTAAAAAAGACCAAAAAGCTACTTTCAATAGAAAATCTAGAACCACATTATTTGAGATTCTATTGTAAACTTCATCCATAGAAGATATGAAGCTGTAAATATCAGGAAATATTTAGAACATTGGTTGCAAGAAGGATTAAAGCAAGAATCATTTTATGAAATAAATGAGTGTCAGATGTTTAATAAAATATACAATAAGACCAGATTTGAAGATGCTATAGATAATTTGCTAAACAAATTAGCTTAAAACATTTTTTCTTTCATGCCTCCTATCAACGTTCTAACATAGTATAGCTATAAATATATTGTGGCAATAAAACAAATTGAAAGAAATTAAGGTGGTTTCTCTAAAAACTTCAGCCAATCATACGTTTTGGACCGAAAGCAACTATTGGACAATCTGTCTGTCTGTCTCGCTGAAGCGCTGCACTTTCTCACTGCTTGGATCCTCCATTAATGCGTGCTGGTACATTTTTCAGGAGAACTTCCTGGAAGTGTGAGAAGGACAGAAACGGCCGTCTGCTACCACTTCAATTTTAGGAAAAAATACCAGAGTCCCAAAAAGAAAAACACATTTTAGCTAGCAGAAAACAAAAAACGTTTGGACGAAGAATGTTGAAAAGCCAGGGTGAACATTAGCATAGCGTTTCAATGACTGGTGTTTTGCTCTCTATTGATACTGTGGCAATGTGCAGTCCCATGTCCGGGGGAGGCGCAGCCTAGGAATTATATCCGACGGGAGGGGTGAGAACTCTGAGACGTATTTGTGTAAAATAGCTAGCTAAACCTAGCTTGTTTGAAGATTAACTAGAGCAGATTTAAGGATTTTATACGTGAACATTGTAGGAACTCTTAAATGTGTTTCTCTCATATTAGATAACTATTTTAGCTTAGATCAGGGGTACTCACAGGATTTTTACACCCCAGCTGTGATTCTTTTACTATCTTAACATTTCCATACAGAGGCAGCGTGGTATTGTATGAGCTGTTTACACTAGAAGATGCAGGTTGAAAAGTTCACTTTAACTTTCACTTTCTGGCAGATGCAAGAGAGAGAGAGAGAACCACATTTCATCCCCAGTATTTCATCCCCGTCTTAAACTATAAATATACAACTATTATAATACTGCTGTTTTCTCACATCTTTAGAAAATGATGCTTCAGACTTTGATGCAAAGCTGTAAATTAAGACACCAAACTGTTAACTTAAGCAGATGTTTTTATTTCAGTTGATATATTGATCCAAACCAGTATAGAAAGCTTTTATTAAACTTCGAATTAATTTTTCTGGAACAAAAAGAAGGAAGTGATGTTTTGAACTCTTTTTGGAGTTTTGGATCTCCTCTTTTCCTTCTGTCTCAACAACAGTTCTGCTTTACGCAAATGTTTGTTCAACTAAAACTCCAATCTGGGATGAAATATGTCAGGAAGCAACGTGGGAGGGTTTTCCTTTCACACTAAGACCCTTTACTCTAATCCACCCTCCCCAAAAAAATGGATGTACTGCAACTTCCTCTCACCCAACACTGACAGCATTTCCAAACGACACGTTTGATTTAAAACCCTCGATGTGTGTGTGTGTGTGTCGCTGCAGTCACACACTCACAACTTTGCAGGCTGGATAGTGACGCTGAAGGTGTGTGTTTGTGTGTGTGAGCGATCCCACGAGAGTCTTCATGTCATGTAGAAAATACCATAACATGTGCATTACACTTAAGTGATTCTTCTTCCATCTGCTAAGTATGACAGCATTAGCATTCCCATTTAATTAGCGGCGCGCTTAAAGCATTCCCTCGTTTTAATCACCTCGTATTCACTCAGCCAGCGGTACCAGGAGGGCTCACGTTTAAAAACAATGAACGGAAATGGAAGTTTAATGGCAAATTTTCTTAATTTGAACTATTTTTATCAAATTTATCAACTTTTTAAAACATGATTTGGTTCAAAATTCAGCAGAAGCGCCTCTTTTTCACCTCTGATTATTACTAGAGCAAACACATGTGATTCTTCTCTTCCTTCCAGAGATCAAACCATCATGTGGAGGCAGAGGGGAGGGGAAGGCTGAAAAATTGAGCAGCTCTTTGAATGGCCTTGCATTTACACTAATGAACCCGATTTGAATGGAGGTTCATATCAAGCCTCATAGATTCTGCACTGTGATTTTATTAATTACAACAGAGGCGTCATTGTTTGTCGTTTTGACGCCAATTCAATTAAAATCCCATTTGGAGGGTAATAGATGAAACAGTAAACTTTATGTGGAAGACGTCTTGTGACTGACGAGCCGCTGTGTGCTTTCATACACGTGTCCTCAGTTCACTTTGATTCATAACTGGTCGTCTTTTGACGGAATTAGCAGCTTGTGATTTTTATACTTTAATCCAAATACCTTTTTTAATGAGACCTCAGCTGTTTTGTGTTGGGAAATAATGAGATTTTGAAGAGTTAAACACACTTTAACTAGAATGGGTTCTTTTTCTTTTCCAAAATAATAGATTTTAAAGTTGCTTTTCAATTTTTTGCTAATGTCTCACAAAAAAACTGATTTTGGATAAATTAGTTGATTATCTGTGAGTATTTTTTTCTGCATGGAAATAAACTTTCAATAGACATTTTTGCAATAGGATGTGAACATTCTTTACTGTTTTGTCACACTTAAAAAGTAAAGATTGTGTTATCAGCTGTCAGGAAAATATCTTTGCACTTCTTACCTCAGATGTTAGCCTTTAAATAAAAGCGTCAGGTATTTAGATTAAGTCCAACAGACAAAAAAGCGTCAAATATCAGGAAAAAGTCTGTCAGACGAAAATCTATCAATTATCACAAAGTAAAGCATGGCACAAAATAACCAACAGGTATCAGGGAAACATACGTTATACTAAAAAAAGGTCACGTATCAGAAATAAAACAACACTGAGGTTGGCTTTTCTTTACAGCTTCTGATTTAACTAAAGGGTGATTTGACTTTATTCTAACCAGCTGGACCAAATTTGATCATCTCAAGATTAAAAGCCATTATTCTTAAATGGTTCAAACACAGACTAAATTATTACACACTGAATTGGTAAACCACAGTTTTTGATTTGTTACATCTTATATTACTTTTTACATTGCAATATTTTTCTGCATCCTAATCAGGTTTTTGAACCACCTCAACCCCCCCCCCCCCCGCCCCCCCCCCCCCCACCGCCCCCCCCCCCCGCCCCCCCCCCCCCCCCCCCCCCCCCCCCCCCCCCCCCCTCAACCCCCCCCCCCCCCTTCCCCAAGACCTGTAGAATTAACAAAAGTAAATAGTTACCCCAACCACCCTACCCTATGTGAAAAAGTAAACCCCCCCCCCCCCGTTGAATCATGAATTAACTGTGATTTCCCACATTATTTATAAAGCTGAGTTCAGTTCCACCAGCCACACCCAGACCTGATTACTGCCAGACCTGGAGACAACACTGTCTGACAACATGAAGGAGGCTAAAAGATCTCAAAAAGCAACACATCATGTCCTGTTCTAAAGAAATTCAAGAACAAAAGAACCTAGAACATCATCTAAAGCAGCGGTTCCCAAACTTTTTTTGCCGTGCACCCCCTTCTATGTCCCAGCCGTGTTCGCGCACCCCCAATCCCCGGATGGAGACCTTTGACATTTGAACAAATTCCTGGTACCTACGAATCATTAATGTTACAAATTTTCGATACTTTTGAGTGTTATTAAATCAGATGTAACCGAGGATTACTGTGAGATTCGGGTGTCCTACAGTCAGTAAACATCCCTCGCATTTCCGTGTGATGCACTTATCTAGTAAAGACTGCGGGTGAGTATGGGGGGTGCTGATCGAATGCTGGAAGTGAGCAGGAGGTTACTACACTGGTTTAAGCTGACGGTTCGCTTAACTAACTGCTTAGTGTTTTTAAATGATGTAAAAATGAACACCCAGCGCCCAAAGTAGCACTGCATCTCTAGTAAAAACAAAAGAAACAAAGCGACTCACCATGGAGTTGATTAAAAAGGACACCTATGGAATCAATCAGCAGAGTTGTTACAAGCTGTCAAGAAGGATTCTTTGAATAAATAATGTCCATTTGAGAGGTAAACAGACTAGCAGCTCATCGCAACTTTGCCCCGGAACTAATAGTGAAAGTTATCGTTGCCTTCAAAATAAAGGTCTGCTCGAAAGGGCATGATTGACAGAAAAAAGACTGAGTTCATCCAAATATTGTCCCACAGCTCCACACAATAATGGTATACATGTTTATTTACACATTTTTACTGAGTGGGGAAAAAAGCACTGTAAATGTGTAATTATTTCAAATTTCCGCCATTACAGTTTTCATCTCGCGCACCCCCTAGTGGCAGCTCGCGCACCCCAGTTTGGGAATCCCTGATCTAAAGCACTGCAGCCTCACTTGGATAGAGTTAAGATCAGAAGTCAAAGAAACGGGACAAACATGTCCTCCATGAGAGAGTTCCAAGACCAAAAACACTAACAAAAAAAACAAGTTTGTCTCATATTTGCAAAAAAACATCTTGGTGATCCCCAAGACTTCTGGGAAAATGTTCTGTCAGCTGATGAGACAAAAGCTGAACTTTCTGGAGGGTGGGTGTCCCGTTCCACCTGGATTAAATCTAACTCTGTAATTCAGAAAAACATCAGACATGGTGCTGCTGGTAGTGTGATGTCTGGGGCTGGTTTGCTGTAACTAATGTGGAACCATGAATTTTATGGTCTACCAGAAAATCCTGAAGGAGAATGTCTGACCTTTGACCTTAAACACACCTTTCAACAGGGACCAAATTCCTCCACAGTGACGTGAGAGACTCATCACTCGTTATCACAAACGCTGGATTGTAGCTGTTGCCCTCAGGAGTGTTACAATTGGTTATTACATTTAGAAGGCAAAAACCTTTCACACTGGGCCAGGTTAGTTGAATTTTTTCTATCTGAAACATTAAGTTTGACAAACATACCTCAAAGTAGGAAATCAGTTTTTTTTTTTTTTTACCACAACACACCAGGAGACACCCTGCAGATGAAGCCTCGATCAGTCCACCTGGCCTCAGACTTGGAGTAGCTGTGAATCCCATCAGTTAACTCGAAGACGCCAACAGAACCACATCATCTACAGAAAGTTTAAATGAGGCTCCAAAGTTCTCACACCTGATCCCTTCCTCTCCAGAACTAAACCTTGTGATCCAGACCAAGAACAGCACAAAAGTCCTGGTCGGGTTCAACCTGCACCAGGAAGGAGTTGGACTTTTTGTTAATGAGGATGCAGCTCTGATGCTGATTTTACAGAGACAAAGTGACCCAGACACTGGGTTTCTAACTAAATGTGAACGTATTTTATCTAAATGTTGACACAGACTTGTCTCAGTTCATCGAGACACTTTTTTCATTATCTTTAGTTTATACTGCATTACTATTATTATTATTAAGTCTGTGAAATAGGAAGGTTTGCAGTTCATTGGAATTAATTTGGTGCAAAATGTGGTTTATTATAAATCCAGTCATTTCTGTGCTGAATTTTAATTTATTGGAGTCAGAAGGAAGAGTGGCCACATACTGATGGGATTTAACTGGGAAAAAACTCTGATATAAATGTTTTATTTATTAATGGAACAGTTTCAACACATCTGTTTTGTTTTTTTACAAAATAAATTTGGAAGGAGGAAAAAACCCCTAATAAAGCTGGACACTCATGTTGCTCATATTATAACCAGCGAAGGGATTTTAATTATGTTCAAAGAAACGTTAAAAATTCAGAAGCTGGCTGCTGATTTTCCCTCATAAAATTCTACTTTTCTGTCTTTTTTTTAGAAACCTTTGTGCTAAAATCACTAGAAAACTCAACAAACCCTTCGTGATAAAGACTCAGTATCGTTTTTCTCTCGACTTGTCTGGAAGTTTCTCCCTCCAACAAATGTGATTTGCTGCAATCACAAAGCTCCCTGTCTGAGGCACCTGCGCAGGAACGCCTGCCAATACAAATTCACCGTGTTTTTCTCATCTGCTACACGTCTGCTAATTCACCCGGAGGAGTCGAGCGAAGCGCTCACAGCCATCCGAGGGAGTGTTCGGCATTAAAAATCCTTTTGAGCCCGTGTAAGTTTGAGAAGAGCAGAGAGAGGAGGAGAAAAATAAAAAAAGAATCTGTGTTTAATAATGCACAACGTGAGACGGCACAGAGCAATATGCATTTTTAATTACTAAAGTGACTAATATCTAGGTTCGGCTTTGAGGTTTTTGTCCCATAAAATATGCATCTGTGTTTAGTTCCCTGCAGCCGAGCTGGATACACACACCTGAGGTTAGAGCTTTTAGCGCCGAGCGAAACATGATGTGTTCAGGTACTACATGCAAATAGGTGAAAGTGAATTTTATGAGGAGGAAAAGGAAACCATGCATACTTTAATACCTGTCACGGGCCCTGATAACACCACGTTCTTGCCAAGTTTGATCCAATCAAATCTGACATCTGGAAGAAGAAAATGTCTTTTTTTTTTTTTTTTTTTTTAATGACCAGAATTGCTTTCCACATGAGGAACACATGGTGGTATTTCCTCTGCAGACGATTTGAAGAAACGGCTTCCTCTCTTTGTTTTTAGCCTTTAATTAACTAATAATACTTCTGATATTTGCAAAAGCACCAAGAAAACGTTGAAACGAATTCCAAACTTTGTAGGAAACAAAAGGAAGAACAGCAGATTTAAAATGGGAGCACTTAAAAAGCCGGAGAAGTTGGGAGTTTTTCACTCTGCGGGGGGCTGAAAAGGGACAAAATCGAGAGTTTAGTTTGTGCGAAGTTGTCTTTTTCACACTTTTCCATTTGTCTGTGCATTAATTGGCGAGCCTTTTCTTTTTAGACATAGTGCATTATTTATGACGCAGCCTCAAAGACTCGCACACACACACAACATGAAGTCGTATTTTCCCTACCAAGACAACCGACGCTCTCCTGACACCAACCTTTTCTCCTGAGTTTTCTGACGAGCGTCGATCCAGCTTTACCTTCCCTTATAAATTAAAGTTAAATGAACAAAAAGTAGCTGTGGCCTTAAAGTGGAGAGTCATTAATCAATCATGCGTCTGCGCCCGCACCCCCGTTTTTAAAAACCAATGTCCAAGGGAGAGCCGGCTGCTTTATTTCTCTCCCTTCCACATCTTCTGTTTTACAAAGATCTGCGTCTCACCCAGAAGGGACAGCCAACCTACCTAATTCGAGCGAGTTTTGATAATTTATTCCATCTCAGAGTCCTAATTCTTCATGCCGTTTCACTGCACTTAGATTCTCCTTCCTCTCCCCCCCTCCTCCTCCTCCTCCTGGAATCCCTGCATCACCACGAGCTGCTCGACTCGCGGAG
The DNA here is from genome assembly GCA_006937965.1 of Callopanchax toddi. Classification (NCBI taxonomy): domain Eukaryota; kingdom Metazoa; phylum Chordata; class Actinopteri; order Cyprinodontiformes; family Nothobranchiidae; genus Callopanchax; species Callopanchax toddi. The sequence continues at coordinate 4,884,082 of SSNR01000014.1, forward strand.
GAGCGACACAAAGAAGAAAACCTTCCTGGCTGGAGTTCTGCTGGAAACCTGAACGCGTCTCCCGACTTCGATCGGGTTGGAGGAAAGTGTTTACCACAATGCTTCAAAGTTCAGTCGACGCAATATGATGTCAATTAAAGGTGACAAAAACTTTAGGGCTTCCATATGCAGCGGCGGCACTCGAAAACCACAGAATCTGACTTTCAGAGGGTGCCAAGAAACGTGCCAATCATCCATATGTTTCAAAAGGTGCACTTTTTATTATTCTTTGTTAGATTTGTCCTTGATAACCCCAGACTAAATTCATCAAGACGACGGAAGAAAATCCCTTTTGATTTTTTGATTTGTTTTTTAATAAAAGAGGTTTTTGTTTGGCTCCCTGTCGAAAATTCTGGTCACGACTAAAACCTCCCGTCTGTTTCGTTATCTCCTCTTCCCACCCATTCCAAGGAACATTTGTGGAGTTTTCTTCCAAAAAACGGGAGCGCCACCATTGTTCCCCCATCACTCCAGTGCTATAGATAATTCAATGTTTTTTCTTTTAAAGCACAATTTTAAAAACAATAAGTCCACAGCTGTTTGTTTCAGGGAAACCTTTTAATGTTATTCTTATAAACAGAAACCAAAATGACTTGAGAAGTTTTGGATCAGGAAGGGTTTTTTTCTACTCTCAGCAGCAGAAATTTGGAGGAGAAATTCAGCAAGTATTAAGCTGAGGAATGAGAGATGATGGGACAGCTTGCACCAAAATGTGGATTACCAAAACAAACAAACATGTGAAGAACTTTAATGCTTTTTATCTGAGTACTTTATAACTTTTTTGTGAACGGAAAATTTAAGAACTTAAAAGTCACAAGTTTACAAAGTTTTCTTCAAAATTAGCTTTTTTCCTTCCTTTCATGATGTCATGTAACATAATTTTACATTTCCTGTCTTGTCACTCACATTTCTGTCATCCAATCAGAGCAGACTGAGCCTCCTGAGGGGTGGAGCCTTGAAGGTTGGAGTTTATTTTTTCGGACATAAAGCTGCTAAAACTATGTAGGATGCAAGATTTTCAAAGTAAAACTAAGTTTATAGAGCTAGTTCTTAAAAATAATAGCTTTTCTTGCCTTTTGACATCTAATGCTATGTTCTACATTTAGTAAACACTACGCTTTTGGTCCAACTTTAGTCCAGTTTTAGCCTACGTGTCTTTTCAGTCCAATACTTTCTCACTGTGGGTTCATACACCTTCTCCAGGCTGGCTTAAATAACATTTCTTTAAAGGTTTGTGACTGTTCTGCATTCCTGATTAACATTTATACTTTTTACTCTTTTAGTTAAAATCAAAACAAGGTGGGTTTTATTATTTTAAAGAAATGACGATCACTTTTTTCACCATCTCATTTTCACAACTGAATGGTTCTTCACTTGCAGCTCGAGGTGTATTAGCTAGGTTGGACTGAACCAAACCAAAAGTGGAGAGTCTTAGAATTTGGGGGTATGCTGGGAATAGTCAACCAATCAGAAACAGTTTTATAAGTTCTACCCACCAACCAAGGCTGTGAATCTCTTCCTCGGTAATCTGGTTTGATCCTGGTTTCTTTAGTGGAAACACGTAGGACTAAAAATTGGACCCCTAAAAAAGCTACCCTGGATTCTGAAAAAGGTTCTGTTAGTAGAAAAATGTGCCTTTGGTTGAAAAATGATGGTGTTATAGTCATTTGATCAAATGAATCGGCTACACTCACAATTGACTGAGTTGTAGTCATTTTTGTGTTTGTTGCTTTTGATTAGCTGTGGTGGCCATCTTGAATTAGGTTGACTCCAAAAAAGTATAATTCATAGATGTACATCCATGGTCACTAAAATCTCTTGAGTGGTTCATGAGGAATTATTGCCAAATGCTTTGAGGTCCATCATGTCTTTTTTTCTAATAATTATTTAGGTTCTTTCATCTTGTAGATATTTTTAGGCATGTTTTTCTTGACATATTTTGCCTGCTGTCTGCAGTCTTCTTCAGAAGTATCACAGGTATCGAATCTTGGGTCAGCTGTTCTTCCAGTAAGCGTGACCAACCTAGTCACCTTGTCAGGTCTTCCGGGTTGGCCGTGCCCATCTCTGCTAGACATCTCAAGAGAAGGGAATCTCAGATGTGAGAGAGCTGATAGGCCACTCATGGGCTCGTTCCCTGACCTTAATGGCCTCCCTGATTCAGCGCTTGTATCTATTATCCAATTGGATCATTTTCCTGTGGTTCCAGTTCATGTTATGGTTATTCAGTTTGCCCCATGTGAGTTCAATATGTATAAAGTTAATCCAGCTTATCCATTTTTGTTGTTTACCAATGTCAATTAGTTGTCAGCCATCTTGAATTGGATTAATATTAAATGTACATCCAGTGAAAGTGTTTCATGAAATATTTTTCCAACATCACACTCGGGTAAATACATTATCAGCCACCTTTCTCCTTTAATTATTCTACATTTACGCCCATTTCAAGGATGTGAAAGGAGAGCCCTTCCTTCTTTTTCCTGAAGTCACCACTGTAGTGAATCTTTCCAAAACCCTTGTTTTGCTCGTTGTCTTTATCCAAAACCAATATCAGAACAGAAACATAATCACATTCGTGGTCTTTCCATCCTGCTGTTCTTGCACACCCTGGTTTCCTCATCCACTTTTTCCTGCCAAACTGCATCATTAGTAATATCCAGGAATGTTCTGTACATGTATTTTATCTGAACTCTATATGACTCTGACCTTTAACCTCCTCACTTCTGGCTCCTTGTAGATTTAACTTTTGTGGGATTTTAGTTCCTTCCTCCACTGCGAACACATTTGATCTTTTTCTGGATATCAGCTGAAACTGTGAGATGGATGGAATAAAACGTAGGGATGATTCATGCTTGTTGAGATGGCAGGGCTTTGTAGACGTTTTCCAACAGGAAATAGCTCCGAATGGAAGCAAACCAAAGTGAATGAACGAGTCATTTCCTTCTGACTTCTGTTAACTCTCAGCGCTCGTGCACAAAACATGAACTCTGTTATAACTACTTTAATGCTTAACCCTAAGTACAGGTTTAGACCAACACATGTGTCTGTTAGCATTTATTAGTTTTATCTTAATTAACGGAGACAAACATTCTGCATATTTTTCAGAGGCTGATAAAACACTTCAGGCTTGCCTGCAGTCCAATTTCTTCTTTTTGTAAGGTTTTATGAAATCAGAAATTTAGGTTGTGCACACTTTTAAATTTTCAGTATAAATCCATTTAATGAATTAAATCAAATTTTAGCACTTTATTGATCATGTTTCTATTAGTGTGCTGTTTCTCTTCTGGCTTACTTTCTCATTTGGCTGTTTCTCTCTGAGTTCACAAACACAAATGGGATGGGACATTTTCAAACATTTTACCTGGTAAAATAAAGGTTGTTCTTTTTATCATTGACAAATCAGGTGTGCACATAACTGGTACATCAGTACACATGCTCACCCCAGATATCATGCGCGTACCTGATCCCTCTGCCCACATGTGCCTTTGTGGACCTGTGCTGCTATGCGGAACTATGTTTGAGGACTCTTTTTGTTGCAACAACTAAGTGTGCGTCGCTGATTAGCTTCCCAGATAGAACTGATAGGTTCATGCTGTTATGCACTCTGACATTGTTTTAAAGGCACACTATGTAACTTTTCCATGTTTTAAATCCTTTCCTTGAGCCAGTCTGTGCTAATATGACCCTTTACAGAGTTAATGAAAAGTCACTCAGCCCCATCTGCTGCTTGGATCCAGAATACCACGTTTGCAACTTCTGAGTCTCTGGTCCGGTGCCCTGAATTCTCAAAAAGTCACGTATCTCACGAGGGTTAGGCTAACTCAATGTGGCTAGCTGTTATGCTAGCACCAGAGTGTTTTTAGCTCATGATTCCTGCTTTTTAAAAATCTCTCCCTGCTTGAACACAACTGATTTCTTTGAGTGATGAACCGCTCCAGTAGAAAGCAATGAAGGCTGAGGAGACATTTCAACAGTTAGGTTTAGGTGTTTCTGAGCGAAGACGATTTAAAGGTTTTTAAGACAGTGACTTAAAATGAACACAAGGGGGAGCTAAAGTTTTTTGTGAAGTTTTTGTTAGAACAAAATGATCCCGTTTTAAAACCAAAATTTTAAAAACAACGATCTTCTCTGTGCTGAATAAATGCAACTTTTTATTCTCTGCATGCTAATTTAGATCAGATATAACTTTATTTTAGATCTTTAGACGGGAAACATGAGTTTTTTTTTTCTTTCATACTACTTTGTTTTGCCTCAGGTTAAAATGCTGAGTTGATTTAGTTCCATTCTCGCTCATAGACTCGTTGGTTTGATGCCTCGAGCTGTTTTACAGTTAAAAATCAAACGTTTCACCTCAGAGAGCCGATCTGCTGTCGTATGATTCAATTCATGTATTAACACAGGTAAATACTGCTCTGCAAACAGTCTTATCATAATTAATCCCTGCTCACACAAAGCTCGTCCCTTTGTGCATCCAGTTCCTAACTCTTTCTGGGAGAGGAAGAGGAGGAGGAGGAGGTGGTGTGGTCCCTCCTGGCAGCTGAAGCCGGTGAAGATCTGTGACAGATGGGGCCGAGTCACAAAACTCACAGCCTCCGGCGAAATTCATCCCCCAGAACTTTCCACAGGGTGCCCAGATTTACCTGATCAGAGAGATGTCGAGGAGTGTGTGTGTGTGTGTTTATGAGTGTGTGTGTGCGTTTGTGTGTTGGGCTCCAAAATTTGCAGAGGAAGCTGAGGCAGCTTGGCTGCCTGTCATGGCTGACACTGAGCCCATCTGCCTCAAACCTGTGGCGCCCTCACACACCCTCCCCTCCCCATCTCTCTCTTACACACACACACTCACACACACACACACACACACTGAAAATGAAACAGATAGACACAAACCTTATGATGGCTACACATGTCGCCAGCTTTGCATACCTTTAAACACACTGGGGCTCTTACTTTGAAAATCACACAAACACGCACACACTCTAAAAAAACACAGCTTATGCTTCCCATATGTGATGCCACATAGAATTTCCGGTTTTCCTCCTCTTCGGTCCTCCTCTGACTCCATTTTGCTTCATGACACCGAGGTGCTGAGATTCCTGCTTTGGATCATCTCCTCCAACAATAAAACAGCAGTTTCTGCTGCTTCTGGTCTTTCAGAATGGCCACCAAAGATGTTTGGCTGGAGTACAACTCCAAGAGCTTTCCCCTCAGCAAAAACACAACCAGAAGTCTAAAAAAATATATTGCTCTTTTTGTTATTTTTTTTCCATAAAAGGTTTTTATTAAGCTTACTGAAGCATGTCCATGTGTTTGAGGAACATTTGACATCTTGCATTCTGTTTATATCCTGATATTTTTTCTCTTTCTGTACTTTTTTATTGTTACTTGGTCTGTACTAAACTTTTCAGGATTTTTTTTTTAATTTACACCTTTTTTTTGGGGGGGGGGGGACTCATTTCTGACAGCTGAATTCAATAACATAGCACATAAAATAAATAAAAATGCAAATGGAACTCTTATTGATAGTTTACAGTTTTAAAGCCATCCTTGCCACTGAGTGCTTTGAAGCTGAAATTATTTAACAGAAGACCAGTGGATATTTTGCTCAACATGTAGTGGTGTCTTAATATATACTCATATTCTTAATAGAGTCTCTAATGGGAAAAATACTAACAGATTATAACCACCACTGAAAAAACCCCTCCTGGTCTGATAAATCTAGTAAAGCATATATGTATTTTTTTTTACATCTCAGTAGGCTGTGACTAATTATAGTTCTGAATAACCTAGCCTACAGGGAGCACATAGATTGAGACTCAAACAGGACCAAGGACCCATCCCTGTGGTACACCACACATCAACAGAACCGCTGAGAATTATTAAAATTGACAATTTGAGTTGTGACTGTTGACGACTAGTTGTCAATACAATACGCCTGTGTTCAAGCGTTTATCGAAACAGGAAGAGAAGCATTAAACAAGCCGCTCAGATCCGGGACGATCCGGACCGGCCGGAGTTACCGTAGGCCCACCGGGAAAATGTCCGATGGCCAGTCCAGTCTGGTCCACATCCAGACCCAGGGCAGGTGTCTTTGGTATGGGTTGCTTGAGCCCCGCGTCGGTTGATCCAGATATGCCTCCTTTCCCTGGACACAGGGCCATGCACACAGCATCTTGGTCCGCTGGGCTGCTCGTATTAGAATGCAGCGATATTTCTGCACCCCTGGATTGAGTTATTAGTGGGGACACTTCACCTTCGTCCATGCCAAATCTATGCCCATGGGCCATGAATGTCCTCATGCAAGGAAATTTAGAATCCTTACAAGTACTTTGTGACGCTTCAAAAACTCCTTTGCAAATGCCGTTCATAATTAGTCAATGGTATTTATTTACTAAGCATAACTACTGAATCCCCGTTATAGCTATAAGGGTTATATTGGATGAAAAGATGTATATTGAACATTTTTTATTTTAAGCATAGTCAAATGTACAACCAAATTTAAAATTAAACACATTAAAAAATAATCAGTAGTGCGACTTAATTTACTGTTATAAGCAGCCCCTTGTTTATTTTTTTAGCTATGTTCTCACAGACTCACCTGTCAGTTTCTTTAAAGCAGCTGGTTTTGGGAACACAGGTAGCTTTTCAGTGACTGCTAGGTAGCTTTTCAGTGACTGCTAGGTAGCTTTTCAGTGACTGCTAGCATTTTAGAGTCTTTTTGGGGGGGAGCCTTCCACCTCCTCACATCACACTCTGACACGTCGTATTCCTTGGCTGCTTGTGAGTTGTTTGCTGACTCCGCTGCCTTCATCACAGTGAGTAGTTTGAATCAAAGCTTCTCAGTTGCTGGTTCACTTGCTCAACTTTTGAGATGCTCTGTTCAGAATGTCCACTCGCCATCATGCTGCTGTGGCTGAGTTTACCATACTCTTTGGTGTATGCGTGCAGCTAAATATGTGCAGTGAGTGTCAGCTGGTTGACAGCAGCATCCAGTCAGTTGTTGCAGGTCATTTTTTTGGCGTTGCTCTCGTTATTGACATGTGACATCTAGACCCGGAATATAAGACAAACTCGTCTTTTTTAGACGAGTTTACAGGACAAAAAACGTATGACTTCTAGTTGGTGCTTGTGGTGCATTCAGATGCAGTTCTCTTTGCTCTGAGAGAGGCATTGTGAGGAGATGAAACAGGAAGATGTTTATTTGGGTGTAAACAAGTCCTGAAAACATATAAAAACTTTTTTCTTACATTTTAAAAATCATAAATTTACACAAATACAGTTTGAATCATCACCTTAAAAGCCCACCATTGATTTGTTTCTACATCAACTTCCGGTTTGTTTCTTACTGTCAGGACTGATGGAACCCAAAGATACTTATATCAGGTAGAAATCTGCTCTGGTTCAGATTTCCTCTGAGACTCTGGCTTGATGAAGAAGTCCCGTCACCGTGACGACAGACGATGAAGCTGTGGGGGCCTCTAATTGGAGAACAAAGGTGCGTTGTTGTGGCTGATGCTGCGGGTGTGTGAGGTGGTGATGTCTGCGTGGGGGAGGAGGAGGGTGTCACATCTCCTCGTCTCAGAGCCGTCCACCTTTTTAGCTCCCGCTTCACTCGGTAATTAACACCTGCCTTCTCAGTGTGGCGGCGTGACGGTCCTGCGCCAAAACGCCCCGAGCGTGTGTATGTGTGTGTGTGTGTGATGAGAGAAAAAGTGAATTTACAAGAGAAAGATTGACAGTTGTATTAGTCGTTTAGATAGCCAACATCTCTGTAAATGTGTAGAAAGAAAGAAGCGAGTCAGAACTTGTGTTAGTGTCATCGCACACAGACAAACACACACCTGTACTTTATGAAATCTCATATTTATTAGACTTGTAGCTTGTGGCTAATTTCTGGTGAATTTATTAAATCTTTCTATGAAAACCTTTTGTGCAAATAGATGAATCATAATTACATTAAGACTTTCTCACACATCTCTTAACTGACCAAATTCCTGATCATCTTTACTTTTTTTTGTGTGCCTTTCTATGGTAAAATTCATTTCTTTGTTAAGTTAGGTGCAAAAAAACGTTTTTTTTAATTGACCACTTCTTTATTTGACCAACATTTTCAGGATTTTAATATCCGAAAATAGATTTGTGTAAAAAAAACACCACATATTTAAAAAATACATGAAGAAATGAAATATTTGAAAGCCTGGTATCATGTTAGTGGTAATAAAAATGTACTTGTAAAGGTTAACCAACAAAGTTCTGTCAAGAATAAAAAATAAATCAATCAAGACAACTGTTTAAATAAAATTTACATTATTTTATTTTGAAAACTTTTTATTATTATTTTTATTCTTACACCTTTTGTTCTTTTTGTGGTTTTGTGTGAATATAAATTGACATTTTTTATAAATATTTTATTATTGTAGTATTTTAATTAATGCAAGGATTTATTTTTGGGGTGAGGTTAAGAAAGGGATTTTCTACTTTTTGTTTACTTAATAGAACATTTTCCCTTCTTTTAAAAATATGTCATAAATAATTCATTCACCAAAAACCTGCCACAAGGTACTTAGTACAAATATTTTTCCAATTGTTTTAATTTTTCAGTTTTTTAAGATATTGTTTCCTTTCTCATTTGTATTGAAGTAGTTTACATACTTATTTAGAAAATGTGCAGTTAAAAATATTGATTAAAACATTTTTTGGAATCAACATTTTTATCTATGTACCTTTTTTTTTTTAGGTGAATTCTTCTACTACAAATTATATATCTATATCTATAAATATATATTATTTTTCCCCGCTTATATCGACTTCTTACACATTACAGCACAATCAAATAGGTGATCACAACCCTTAGAAACAACTCTAATTATCACATAAATCAGATTTTCACAATTTTTTCAAACTGCTTATCATCTGAATTTTTTGATTCCACTTGTAGTGAATCTTTAGGACAGTGTTAGAAGTTATTTGTTTTGCTAAATATTTAATCTTCATTCTGAATCCAGTAGCCTTCATCTGAAAGTCACTTGCACTCAGAGAAAACATCAGGACCTCAGGTTTCTCTCCTCAGACGTCTCATTGTTTCAGGTACTTTTTCATCCTGCAGTTTTAGGATGTATTCCCTTTCAGAACCAGCAGTTAAAACAGACACTTAAAATCCTCTGGGAAGAGCTTAATAAATATAGTGTCAGTTCAGATTGAATCTAATACAGCAGAATTTAAACCAATAAGTCTAGCTCCTCCTCCAGCAGCATATTTTCTGTATTTGTGTGGGTGTGTGTGTGTTTTTGGGTGAGTGTGTGTTTGTGCGACAGAGAAGGAGCACATGCGATGAACATGATGCTAAAAACTGATATCCATCTCTGCATGTGTTGGTGCGTAGCAGCATCTGTTTTCTTGGATCAGAGTCGGCGCGTTCAGTTTGACTGTTTGAAGCTCTGGAGACTGTCGTGTGTGTGTGTGTGTGTGTGTGGGGTCAGGTGTGTGTGTGTGTGTGTGGGGTCAGATGTGCGTGTGTGTGTGTGTTTATTTTTATGAAACTAAATCATTTTTTCTTTGTTCTCTAACATCTTCAGCCTCAAACTTCATGTATTTATACGAAAATGACAGTTTATTGCTGGTGCATTTAGTTTTATTCTTTATTTTTATGTTTTCATTTAATGCTGTTTTTGTGATTATCGCAGTATTCTTCATATTTACACTGTAAATTAATAATAATTGTTGATCATTTAAGTGTAAAGATCATCTCCCAAATTATTTCAGATCAAGCTGTTCTCAGATAGGAGTGGAAAATGTAAAATATTAATGAAATATGCAGCTGAAATGTAATCAATAACTGCAAAAACGCTATGTGAATAAATTATTATTTAAGGAATTAAACACGCACAGAAGCTACGTGTCCCAGATGATTTTCCGTATAGTTTTTTCTAGAATAATTCTCTCCATCAGTGTGTGAACGTCCATCCAGATGCCGGTCTGATTGTGTATTAAAAGCCTTCACTGAGGTTATGTGGGCCCTTGGGTGTCGGGTGAAAACAGTCCTCCTACACAATCGAGCGTGGAACCATCATTTAGCCCGAGGCTCACCTACCCACAGCCACCTAATGCATGCTGGGTATTCACATGTGAAGCACAGCACTGGGAGGCTTTTTGTGTCCTCTTGTGTCAGACTGTAGGACACGCAGTGACTGAAAGCAGGAGCGTGAATAAATGTTGGTAGACAGCTGAGGTAAAACCGTCACTGCTGCACACTTTTTATCTGTTAGTCTTTAATAGCATGTTGGGGGAAATGGTTACTCTTGGATTTTATCTCAGATGTTTTACAAAATATTGGGGTTGTAACATTTTTTTATTTAAATTTACAACACTAATTTGTTCAAAATTACATTTTTCCTTAAATACGTCAATAAATCATCATGTTGGAGGTTGGTTGGATATCTCCAGAAGCTGTGACGACTGGGACAGTTTTTGGCCCTGGAAGGGTCTCTTTAGGTGGGGGGGACAGATAAAGCACAACTCAAAATCCATTATGATGGCTGCAACATGAAGGAACCAAGGTACTTTGCCTGGTTTAGGGGTACAGGGCCTCTTCCTGGAACTAAGCATGGGGGTACAGGCTCATCAGGAGTGCCCGGTGGTTAGGCACAGCCCAAACAAGCTGCAGGATCAGGTTTGGCTCTAACTAGGCCGGTTTACTTGCCACCTTACTCTTGTTGGTGATTGGGTGGTAAATTGAATGAAGGAGAACAGAAAGTGTTGTTTTTAGAGTTATGGTCTTCCTTCCAGGCAGTGCATGACTCAAAAACCCTTGTGGTGACTACTATCATAAGGAGCCTTTATATTTGTTATTGAGTACCCCTGTTTGATTGTTCACCCCCCACCCCCAAGCCACTGTTACCGCAGGAAATGATTTCAAGTGGATTTGTGTCATATTCGCTGCACTTCCGGGTTAATATCTGCTGGCTAAAGTGACAAACGTCTCCATCTCACAAAAACTTGCCCAAGCATGAATATAGACACTAATCCAAAAACGACCTCTTGTCTCTCACACCCCTCCTGACACCTCACCAAGCCCCCCAGGGTGGGCGCGCCCCACTAGAGAAGTATTGGGTTAATCAGTATTTTGCATCTTGTTGTGCAGCCATTGGCATTGTTGACCGTGAACAAGACGGTGGTCTCCCTATACCTTCATGTTCATAGTACCCAGCCTTCTTAGTTCTTGGGCGAAGTGTTGGAATGTTCTCCATTTGGGGACTCAACTGTTCTACAAACAAACTTCAATTTCCATGTATGGGGGGGGGGGTGATATGAAACTGGAAAAAGCACGATTGAGAGGAGAAGCTTTCGTCATCTTTACCTATTTATATTAAGTAATAATAGATCTGATTTTTATTCCACTTTTATATCAGGGGATACTCAAAGCGCTTAACAAAGCCCATTATTCATGCACGCACACATTCACACTCTGGTGATGGTGAAGTACATCTGTAGGCACAGCTGCCCTGGGGCAGTCTGAGAGAGGTAAGGCTACCATCGGACCACCACCAACATTCACACATAGGCAATGTAGGTAAATTGTCTTGCTCAAGGACACAACAACAAATTGACCTGGCAGGAGCTGGGATCGAACCGCCAACACCAGTGTTTCTTCATTAATTGTTACACAATTAGCTAAATAAAAATCACCTGTCATAATGAAAGTGGCACGTAAAGCAAAGATAATTCTCTCCAAACTGATAGCACAAGTTGTGACACTAAGATTGATGGAAACAATTAATCCTGTGAGGTAAATCGTTTTTCACTGCAGCATTAGACAAAGTACCCAGGCTAATTACATACTGAAACCAGAAACCTATGGACTTTTAAAAAAATGATGAGAATAAATACAAAGTAGACAAATTAAATGTAAAACCAGTATCTAAAATTTGTTAAAGAAAACTTCAACAGGTAATGGCAACATTTTAAGTAAACATGACCTGTTCAGCGCTAGGAGTGTATTATGAACGACTCTCGGCTATGACCACACCACATTTTAGTTCATTATCTGTAAAACTGGGCAATTTTTATGGTTTCTAAGCTTAGTTGGCCGTGGCAGCCATCTTGAATTGAAGTGGGAAAGAAATCCGATGCATATCTACTGATTACTGTCTTAAACTCCATATAAAACCGGTGTTTGTGAGACTAATCAAAGCCATTAAACCACTAAAAATTTATATTTTTCTTTCTAATTTTATTATAATTGATTCATAATTTTTCCATAATCACAAAGAACTTAGGTAATTTAGAAAATGTACAGTTTTGATGTTATTCTGTAAATAAATGTATAAAAAAAATCACTTTATACTTCCCAAATGCCTCAAATCTGCCAAACCACCCAAAGTGATGCTGAATAACTAAACTAAAGGCATGGTAAACTGATTGATGCAGACTTGTTGTGAAGGGTACACCTGTCGCCAGAACATGAAAAGCCTTCAAATTCCTCTCGAGTCGCGCTTTGTTGTGTTCAACACCCACGTAACAATCAGACAGTTTGTTCATTCTTCTCCTTCAGACGGACGATCTGATCTGTCACTCTGTTACCTGCTGTCCTTTACAAAGATGAATCATTTATTCACTTCACAATCTCTTGAACTAAAACTGGACAGATTTTAAGAAAACAGGTTTTATTTGATCAGGAGCAAAATGGTAAAGAAAAAAGGGAGAATCTGACTTTCAGGAGCTTGAAAACAGGCCAAGATATGCATGAATGATAGAAAGGATTGTGTAAATATTCCTCACAAACCTGTTTGTGTCCAAGTGAAAGCAGAGAAACAGGAGCAGCGTTGAAACGAGGGAGTGAGGAGGAGTATGTGGCGGACATGCTGGCGGTCACGCTCTGCTGTCACCTTCTTTTTGACCGGAATTCGTCCTCCCCTGGCGAGTTTCTCCCATCTGTTCCTCCGCTGAGGAAAAACTCTGCAGCTCCCACTGCTGCACACCGTCCCGCTGTCCTCCTCCCAACATGGACAAAGTGCTTCACAAACAGCAATGTTTGTGTCTGTTTTCAACCTACGTTAAGTCAGCTGAATTAAAATTACTTTGTTTTACGACGTCAGCTCATCGAATGGGATTCAGTTTTGAAAAAACTTTGAATTTAAACACCACTTAGCAGCAGAAGTCACCATCTCACTGCTTAATGTCCAGTGATGTACGATTTCTAAAGTGTCATTTGTGAAATTTCTTTTTATGAACAATAGAATTACTACTACTTTAATTTTCGTCACCTCACAGGATATAAATGCAGCACAAATGGCTAAAACATGCTGAAGAATCATTGTTGTTGTGTTTTCACAGCTAAATTAACATCACAAAATACCAAGTTTTATTTTTGTTGTAACTTATTTGTGATGCTTGTACAGACCAGGATTAGTGAGGTCCATCCATCCCACACCCAAGAAAATTTCAAATAAACTTTGGGTGCATTGAAAAGCACTACATAAATCAAATTATTTAATTAATTACATTTACTTATTATTATTATTTTCAGGAAAAGTAATAAATCAGTTTTTTTTTTTAGATTAGGAATCAATTTTGCATGATCGTTTAAAATTTTTTATTTGAAAATGTGTTGACGCATTCAAACTTTTTGTAAAAAAATTGTTCTAATTTCATTCCTGGATTTTCTTTTTTCCAACTTCTATTGTTATTTTAAGAAATCCAAAACAAGTTAGCATAAATTTGAATAAATCTAAGTTTCTTAAAAATAAGCAAAAGCCTTTAATATGAAAAACGATTGTAAATAATGCTTTTAAAAATTCTTTATAAATACGTTAAAGTTTTTACAACTATTCAGATTAGTGTAAAGGTCTAGTATCCAGAATATTTGTGCATCAGGTGGTGTAAACTGGAAATGACATATTTTCATGTAATTCTACGTACATTTGTTATTGTTATTATAATATCACAAGGCTACAGTGTAGCTTACTGCCATCAGCATGTGAATGACTGTAATGTAAAGTGCTTTCTAGTCCATGACTTACAAAAGCACTGTACAAATGTGGTATTAACTAATTAATATAAATGCAATTCTATCTACAGTTTACCAAAATGCTGAAAGCTGAATGTTAAATATTCAATTTTGCTTTATAAAAACAGCTATTATGGCAGCTTTGGTGTTCCATAAATAACCTCACATTCCAGTTAGAATAAATGGGTAACTTACTAAACTCAAGTTGCTGTAATACACTTTAATTTGACTTTTTTCTGTTTTTGTTTTTCTGACTCAACAACTGTTTCTTGAAACACTCTAACAATCTTCACGGCGCAGCAGAAGAAATCCTCCTTTAATTTTCCTCCTTAAAGAAAAGCTTTAAACATCACTGAAGGGACAAAGAAAAGAGTCATCCTTGGATTTTTTTCTTCTTCTATCTGCTGAAGACATCTTACTGAAGGAGCGTCTTTGTATTAACTTTTAAAATTCCAATTACAAAGGAGGTTTAAGATCTCTCAGCGGAGTTTGACTTAGAGTCTGTGTTTGATCTCCAGCTCTCCACAGAGACCTCCTCCTCTTCCTCCCCTCTCCTCACCTTCTCCCTCCTATTATTATTCTTCCTTCACTCTTCCTGCCCTCCACTTGTATCACATCGCTACCTTTTTTCCACTTTATCTTCCCAGTTGTTTCTCTTTGGTTTGTTTGTCATCTTCTGCTTTATTTTCCATCTCTTCTTTGTCTGTTTTTCCTTTTTTAATGTTCAACTTTTCTTCTATTGTGACAGATTTTCTTATTTCTTTATCATTTTCTGTGATCATTTCTTCCTTTTATGTTTCTCTTTTTCATCTGTCCTCAGATTTCATCATTTTTATTTCATTTTCTGTCTTCACCACCTCTTTTTCTTGATCTTTAACTCTTCTTCCTTCAGCTTATCTTTATTTCTCTTACCAGTATTCTCTCATTTTGTTCTTCTTTCCTCTACGTCTACCTCATTGTTTCCACATCTTTTTTTTTATCTCAGCTACTTCTTTTGTCCTTTCCTTTTCCCTCTTTTTTCCCCTTTATGATCATAAATTTTACTTATAAATTCTTGTTTTTTCCTCTCCTCTTAACCTTTCTATAGAAGATGTCTTTTCTTTTTTGCAGTTTGTAAGAACATAACTATAAACATTCTTTAAGTATTTTGACATGTTAGTTTATAATTACAGCAATATAATAACAGCAGGTCAGGTACAGTCACTTTCGATCTAATAACGTTTCAATATATAATGATTTTGCCAAAAAGATGTTGATCCTTTGGTTATCTATTTCAGTGAGAACATGAAACCATTTTTTTTTTTTTTTTTTACACCAATGCCCAAGGCTCTGCCCTTAGCAGTGGGGCCACAGGGGAGGTCCAAGCTTGCTTTGAGGGTGGCACTGGCCCCCCCCTGCCCCCCAAAAAATTCCCCTGCAGTGTTAATTTAAATATTTCTGGTTAAAAAAGACTATTTTATATTTCATAAAGTTTGTAAGTGAAGTCAAGTCTTTATTTGACTTTTTAAAATAAAAACTAGTAATGGTTTTCAGAAAATGTGTTTTTAAGTTGAACTTTAGATATCAGGAGATGCATTTTCTTGATGTTACTGTTGGAAATGAACTTCTTTTTAGCAAAACTGGTTGTCGTTTTTATGTTGAGGCAGTAGTGGAGTTGTCAGCAGCTGCTGGATGTAACTAATAAAGTAACTAGTAGTAATCTAAGTTACTTTTAATATCAAGTAAACTACTTTTTCAAGGTAACTGGCAACACTGGTAGTGAGATTCTTCACTCTTGAAAAGTTTGTTTTAGTTTGTTTAGGGAATCAAAACTTTTTTTTTTTACATTATCCAGTAGCAGCACTTTCATATTTCAAATATTTACTGTGTTTTGTATCAAAAACATGTTTTTGTTAGTTTCCTGAATCGTTATGTAGTTTGATATTTCTAGTTTCATAGACAGAGATCATAGAGAGCAGAAATACCAGAAGTTATTACCTCATTTTAAAAATATTCTTATTTTTGGAGACAGTTTGCTAATTTGAACGTACAGAATAAACTTAAACTAATGTTAAATGATCTTTTGTAACTTATGGATCTTAAATTTGAAACAAAATAATATTGAATTCAAATACTACTAAAAGTAGTACTTCATTTTAAGGAAATGTTCACCAAATACATTCAGATTAAGACCATATGAGCACCATTTTCTCAAGGTATTATGGGATAGAGTAATATTTTTTTATACAGTTCTCATCATGATCAGAACATTTTCACTTGTTTAGAAACTTTTCAGATGATAAGACTTTTAAACCAGACCCATCACCGTCTTCATCCCACACTTCCTCTGCTTCAGCATCTGTTTCCGTTAGGAGGCAGAACTTCCTCTTTCTCCTCCTCGTCTTCCTGGATTCTGTTTCTGCAGCCTTTCTTTGGACGCACAAGAGGAACAAAATGAGTTTTGTGTGTGTGTGTGTGTGTGTGTGTGTGTGTGTGTGTGTGTTCAGCAGGCCTCCAGTCACTCCTTAACACCTCCTTTGTGGCTGGAATAATCGCTGACGATGACTTCCACCTTTTGGAATACCTCCACAAACTCTGTGTGTGTCGGTGTGTGTATGTGTGTGTGTGAGAGAGGGTAAATCCGAAGCTACCTCTCTACCTATTCGACTTAATAAAGGAGCGTCTCTGTAACCATTACCCCCACAGCCATGCAGAACAAATTACATTTAATGGGGTTTCTTTGCCCCCTCAGTCGTTTTCACCGTTCGCTTCAAAATTTCAATTTAGTGCTTAATGCTAAGGTTTCCTTCAAAGTATTATGGAGCAATATTATACCAATTACGGTGTCTGCGAACATTAAATTAAATGCATTAGCACAATATTGGAGAGAAAAGCAGCCGTTTGAAACCGGTTCTGTTCCAGAGCGATGCAGGCAAATGATCCGGGATATGAAAGCACGGAGGCTCGACATCGAAACGCAATTATGTTTGTTGTCTTACAGTTTCATCTCTGCTCAGTGGCTCAGACATATTTGTATTCCATATGGACCCTGTGAAGCTCATGGTGTTGCGGTTTAATGTGGTACAAATTACTGGCTCAGAAAGGGCTCAGTGAGACCAACTCGGTCACTGAGGTCAGAGTTCACAGGATGATGATCCTGTACTAGAGAGTTTAGTTTGTTTGTCTTGTTTCTCTCTGAGAAAAACAAGAAAAGTTGTTTTGTTATCGGGACGGTTTTATTAAAGCCAACATCTTGCTGAGCTGAGTCATCCATCTCCATCCCGAGGGAGTTTCCAGAGTGTCTCAAAATTAAGATTCTCACGAGTTGTAGGGCTCATTTTTGTGTCACTTGAAATTTGACAAACTCTAAAAGTAAAAAAAAAATATTGGACAACTTTTCTTAAAAAAAAAAAAAACATTGAGAATTAAAGACAACTTTCAGAAGAGTTGGCAAACAAATTTGGAAAAAACTGAGACATAATTAAGATACTTCAACTAGAATACTAAAAAAACTTTTGCTGTGACTCAACCAAATATGAATTATTATTTTTAAATAAAAAAAATAACTTGATAGACTTTAAATGTTGTTCTTAGTGGTTAATTTGTAATTTCTTGATGCTTCAGCGACCCTCTTCCCCTCAGCTCACTGTAATGTCACCTCCTGTCAGATGAGCTTTAACAGCAACTTCTTATAAAGCATCACTTAAAAATAATGGATCAAATCAGAATCTGTGGTCCTTAATGCACCTATAAAACAACTTTATTATAGATATTGGAGCAAAATGGCACTGATTGATGGATAAAAGCCTGTCGAGGCAGAAGTTTGTCAGAGGAGAAGATTTCCATTCACTCAGAGCTGTTTACTTGGTGACATGTTGCAAATGAGTCCCTGGAGTTTGCTTGGCAACAAAGGCTGTCATCTCATGCAAAACACGAGGCCGTACTGTAAGTACGTAACACAGCTGATGGATCCTGTTGTCATGGAAACGTGTTGCTTCATCACCAAATTAGCTGATGTGTCACAAAACAAACCTGCTGCGGCGACTCCCACCTCCAGCCCACCAGAGGAAGTTCATACATGTGTGACCTTTCAGAGCAAGAAGAAGAAGAAGGAAAACTTTGAGTCGGAGGGAATAAAATGAACTAAAGGGAGGAGGGGGGACAAAAAAAAAAACAGATGGCTGGACAAAGACCAAGAGTGGAGTGGTCACAGGACGGGCAGCGTGCCACCCAACTTCCTGCTCGCTTCTTTCCTCTCCGTCGCAGCAGTTGGTGTCACTACTTGCACCGTCTGCGTGAATTCGAGGCGACGGCTGAACAGATTGGCCAGTCGGCGAGGATCACTCACAGAAAACTCTGCTAATCTTCCACCTGCTGCCTCCAACACACTCACACACTCATTCTTTCCCTTTTTTTGTCTTTCTTTTGAAAAACTGTTGGGATGATGGAGAAAACATGTCATTGTGATGTCTGTTCCAAACCCAGATATCCACGTTGACCGGTAAAACGAACGACATGACATGCTAACCCCGTACCCTTGGCTGGACCTGCTGAATCAGTGGTTTGGTTTTTGCAGACATCTAAGAACTTGTTCGTACATATTTGTCTTTTCAGCGTATGAATTTTGTTCCATCTGTGAAGCATCGACTAACATAATCTAGACGTTTCAAAACCTCAGTGACAATGTGCCTCGTATAAAAATGCAGGCAGAGAGAAACAATATATGGAGCAGGAAACCTCAAACCAGGGCTCGTTAACGGTTAAAATATTAATAATATAAAGGAGAATCAGAATCACTGAAAATGTGATTTAAAGCATCGAAAAGTGCTTTTCATCCAGAATCCCAGAAGAAAACGACAAGAAAGCACTAGAAAAAGTGACTGTCTGAGGAACTAAGAGGTTCTAGTGTGAGAGCAGGGCATCTGCTGTTAGATCGGGATCTTTAAAAGAAAGATATTTGAGTACTGGTTTGGTTTTCAACAATTAAACCTTTCATTAAATGTTTGGTACTCCTCCTGATGTTTTCCAAGTTTTTGTAGAGGATCATGGTGTAGGGAGACAGTTTATTTGCACAAATCATGATTCTACTTTTCCTGCAGACAGATGTCTCGATGTCACAGGTCTGTTTTATAAACTCAGTGTTTATTAATCGTTCTCTGGTTGGTGTTTGTTAAACTCTGCTGCTAATGGAACGTGAAATCTCGCAGGACTTCTTGAGATCTAACGAAACTTAGGATTAAACAAACGTGTAGCGTTTAGAAATAACTTAGTTATTTTAACTACACCCTCTTCAGATAAACATTAGAACTTATTCTTGAATTATAATGAAAAGTGATAGTCATTTAACCCTGATAATAGCTAATATTTATTGAAGGTATCTAGGTTCTTTGAAAGAGTACAGTGAATTGAAATACCTTATTAATAATGTGAACTGAGACTAGATAAGGATTGAACAACCATTTAATTTGAAAAACCTAAGAACACAGACAGATAAGACAGTTTGAAAGTTTGATGTAAACACAATTAATATTCTTAAACATGTTGAGGATGTTAAAGATAGGTTAATTGTGAGTTTTAACGGACCGTAGCATATGTTTTAATGACTAGGGAAGTTAGTTAATTTAGTTAACCTAGTTGGGACTTTAAGAGTCAATTTAGGGCTAATTTGAGTTTGGAATGGGATTTAGTTTTGGCTTAATTTAGTTTGGAAGAATTAAGCTTTATCAAAGCAAACCTCTCGATCAGAAAGTGGTGTTCGCTCACTGACAGGTGGACGCTCCTGGATCTGGCAGGCGTTGGTTTCTCCACGAGCTGAGGCTGGAGTCCCCAGACTCGGAGTGGTGGTCTAAACAAACATTTAAATTAGTCAAGAAAATGTGTTAATGAACATATTCACAATTATCCCATAACGTTTTATATGTAGGTTTAATGTAATTGGAAAGAAATGAAGAAATTAAAAAAATTAGAGGTAAAAATCCTTTTGTTATCAGGTCAGACAGAATATTAATATATTTTTCTGGCTGATTCATTAAATAATCAAAAAATATACATTTTTATAACAACTTTTAATTAAATATTAACAATTAAAGTATTAATATATCAAAACAAAAATGGGGAAAAATTTGCATTTTCCACCTGTAGTACTTGGATTCTCCATCAGAGGGCAGGACAGAGTATAGGAGAGAGCATTTTTTAAAGGAAAGTACTAATCCTCTTAAAGAGAGGTGTTAGAAAATTAAGGGTTAGAGTATCAAATACATTTGGTTTAATATGGTTAAATGATGCAGGTGTTTGTAAATTGGCTGTAAAGGTACCGTTTAGTGGCGTTCTATCAGTTATTTATCAAGGACCGCACCTACAGGTGACATCACTTAAAGCAGGCGGAGTCTCTAGAAACAGGAAGTAGTCCTCGGATTGGAGCGATACTCATGGCTATTCAGATCAGAAGACGCACTGCAAGAGGAAGCAAGGTAGGACCATCAGGAACAGTTTCAAAATGTAAGGGTTCAATTTCAAATCTTTTTTTTTTTGTCCATAAAACTATCAGCTTCATGAATTCCACTAAATAGGTTCCTTTTTGTTTACACCATTGAGAGTTCTGCCTCTGGAACCAAAACAAACAGCACTATCTTAGGACCAGCTCTTTGCAGGCCTGGAGAAAATAACCACTTTTTTCAGGACAAACAATCAAAAACGTGAGCTCCATCTTTAAATTCTGAGTTAAGGCTGGTTCACATGGCAGGATAATTCAGCAGATGTTTGCCCTGATTCTTCCCTTTTGACAATCTTAAGAATGCCCTAATTATTATAATGGCTCTAAAGATAATCGTATCAAATCCTGACGTGTGTGGTGTGTTAGGAGTGCTCTGGTCACTCGGAACAACGTCGGGACCGTTGTGATCCCAAATCGGGGAAATGCAACATGTTGAACTGTGTTGCCAAGGCAAGACGAGTGTGTAGCCAATCAGGTAGCGAGGTGACAGAGGTATGCTGCATAGAGCAAGGGGAATCCAAAATCAAATCAGAGGTTTGTATTCTTTGTTATACCTGGCAAATAAATAGTCACGATGGCATTGTTGTTTATAATAAAAATAAAAACTATCATGTGTAGCATCATCAAATATGCTATAATCTCTGACCTTTGACCTCTGTTGACCATCACAACAATAATCCATCTTTTCCCCAATAACTTGGAATACAATGACTCTTGGATTATGTTTTAACCTGAATCAAGATCCCTACAGGTGTCCAACTGTCCACTTTCAGGTGTCCACTTCCCAGATGACCTTAACTGGACACTAGCTGGTCTAATAAAACACTCTCTGTAAAGAAGTCTCTTCTTTAACACCACAGACTGGTGTTCCAACTGTAATCTCTTGTTTACAGAACAGCCGCCTGTAGTGTTCCTGCTCCAAGGGCATTTTCCCTCTCATTCACTCAAAGTGTTATAATGCTTCTCTGCTATTTCATGCATTTCCACATCCATAATGTGAGTGTTTAACGGGCGGAAGTCATATGTGAGTTGGTAAACTCCCCCACAGTTCCCTACCCAATCAGAACCACCCACCAGTTCACTAATTCAGTTTTGATTAGTACACTTAATATCTTCTGATTAGTTAAATTTAAGATAACTCGTCTCAAAACTAATATTCAGTTCCGGTACAAGCCAGTCTAGTCTTGTCTTGGTCTGAGCTACAGCCTGAATGTAGCTGAGCTGCTATCTTCAGAGTCTTGGCTGAACCTCCATCAGCTTTGAACAAGGCCTTGAGAGACCTGCTTGTGTCTCTCCCTCTCGTCTCTCCCTCACCACGGGAACTGATCAGAAATGACTTCAGCATGCCTGCTGAAATGCCTCCCTTGCTGACCCGGACGTATCTACGGACTGTCCAGCGAGGTCCTCGGCGGCCACGCCTTCCAGGATTTAATTAAAAGTTGTTATAAAAATTTATATTTTCTGATTATTTAATGAATCAGCCAGAAAAATATATTAATATTCTGTCTGACCTGATAACAAAAGGATTTTTACCTCTAATTTTTTTAATTTCTTCATTTCTTTCCAATTACATTAAACCTACATATAAAACGTTATGGGATAATTGTGAATATGTTCATTAACACATTTTCTTGACTAATTTAAATGTTTGTTTACGTAAAAATAGATTTAAATAATTCCTGAATTCTTGTTACTTCACCAAACCGTTATTTCCATATAATGCAGTGTTTGAATAAGAATAATGTATTTTCACATAATTAGTAAATGTGTAACAGTCAGAAAAGGGCAGAAGGTAGATTTCGTCTCCTGTTGTGCCTAAAAAAAGATGAAAGGCAGAAAAACCCACAGTTGTAAAAACCGCGTGACGCCAACAACTAACGACTCCATAAACTCAGCATCTCAAACAGCTTCTCTCCTATATTTTTAATAAGAGTTGCAGTAAAACAATACAGCTCAGCTCAGACTCGACTGTGTAAGTGCTTTGACTGTTTACGAGGAGCGGTGTTTTACTTAAAAAGGGCCACTGTGTCAGTCTGATGCTGTAAATGTGGAACAAAGGTGTCCAATGCAGCGCTGCGTCTCAATAATCCGCTCCTACACTGATGTGATGTTTTTATCAGAAACTTTACACAAACTACAGTAACATCCATATAACGTACACGCGTTTACAGATTTTATAAAACCTGGATGTAGTCAAACCTTTTCTTTTGACCCCAAAGCTTTCAAAGCACTTTTGATCAAAGCTTCCAGTCTAATAGAATACCAGGCTAGGTTTTAAAATGAAAAATCTTTGGAAGATTAATGTTTTGTAATTTGTCAGGTGTTAGTGTCTTAATAAACCAGCATCTAACTGGGCTGAGACACAGAATTGCCTAAAACGATGGAAAGTTTGAGTTGGAATCCCACTAAAATGGCCTGTTTTACGGCATAATAAGGAAAGCACAGGTGTCCTAATAAGAGCTGCATTTTATTTCTGCAAGTGCTGGTTGTTCTGTAAAAATGACCACAAGCAGAAGTCATTCTACTCAGAATATCTGCTGTGAAATAAACCCGTCACTATTTGCAACTAACAATTTTGTAACAAGTATTTCAATCGGGGCAAAAAGAAAACGAGTCTGGATTTTGGCATCCGCTAGTTCAAACCCCTTAGATATAATTTAATGATAATGTTCTTGCTTCAGCGTATGCATGTTCTAAATATTTTCTGAAATGTCATCTTAGTGTGGGATCAAATTTACAATTGAATCTAGAAAAATGCTGTTATGAATTTTGTCCGACCTGATTCCACTTGAATAAACGGTCGATTGGGATCCACCTTTTTCTGACTGGATGGAGCAACATCTCATAAATGCTGCAAAACACCTGGAGAATGTGCTTCCTGCATTCATAAAAAGAGTGGAACCAGTCCAGACTGAGATCCAGTGGACTATAATGCATGGAAGTCCCTAAGTGAGAAATTGAAGAACAGCAAAAAATGACTCGGAGATCAGTAACTCAACTGGGTCACAGAAAAACATCTAACGGCTGTCTGCAGGGGAAAATTTAGTCCAATTGACCACTTGATCAAGAAATTGTAAATTTGGTCCCACACAAAGACGGGTAAGGACACAGATATGTTCAGGAAATATTTAGGACATTTATGTTTCTGTAAAAATAAAATCATAAAATTATATCAAAGGATTCTTGAACTAGATGATAAATGTTCGAGGTTTTCCTTGTCATGATGTTTTAACTGCAAACAATTTACAACACTGGTCAGAGTTCCAGAAATCCACCACAACAAATGTTGTAGCAACTGTACTCGAAGCAAAATTTTGAAAACTATTTCAAACTCGACATGAACTCGCAGGAGGAAACTGAGAACCCTCACAAATATTTCAAGACATTTTGGAAACTCCCTTGAAAATTCTGTTTATAATTCATTCCCTGCAGTCTGAGCCCATTTAGACACTCCACAACTTTGCTTTGACTTTATTTTCTTGAGAACTATTCTGATACCAAAACTAAAATAGAAAAAATATTTTACAAACAGCATTTTGACTGGATGCCCATCGGTACACCTGGTACCAGGGCAGCCTAGGTTACAGGTCGATGATTGACTTTATAGTTGTATCATCTGACCTGAGACCGTATGTTTTGGACACTCGGGTGAAGAGAGGAGCGGAGCTGTCAACTGATCACCACCTGGTGGTGAGCTGGATCAGATGGCAGGGGAAGATGCTACGCAGACCTGGTAGACCCAAACGTATAGTGAGGGTCTGCTGGGAACGCCTGGCAGAAGAGCCTGTCAAGATGGTCTTCAACTCCCACCTCCGGCAGAGCTTCGACCGCGTCCCGAGAGCAGAGGGGGACATTGAGTCTGAATGGGCCTTGTTCCGCTCTGCGATTGTTGAGGCGGCTGTGGCTAGCTGTGGTCGCAAGGTAGCCGGTGCCAGTCGTGGCGGTAACCCCCGTACCCGCTGGTGGACACCAGAGGTTAGGGGAGCCGTCAGGCTGAAGAAGGAGGCCTACAGGGCGTGGCTGGTCTGTGGGTCTCCAGAGGCAGCAGACAGGTACCGGCGGGCCAAGCGAAGTGCAGCAGTGGCAGTTGCCGAGGCAAAATCTCGGGCGTGGGAGGAGTTTGGCGAGGCCATGGAAAAAGACTATCGGTCGGCTCCAAAGAGGTTCTGGCAAACCGTCCGGCGCCTCAGGTGAGGAAGGCAGCAACTCGCTCACACTGTTTACAGTGCGGACGGGGAGCTGCTGACGTCAACTGGGGCTATAGTCGGATGGTGGAAGGAATACTTTGAGGAGCTCCTCAATCCCACCGACGCGCATTCCGAGGAGGAACCAGAGCTGGGAGACCTGGGGACGGACTGTCCAATCTCTGGGGCAGAAGTCGCTGAGGTAGTCAAACAACTACGCAGCGGCGGAGCCCCAGGGGTGGATGAGATCCGACCTGGGTATCTCAAGGCGATGGATGTTGTAGGTCTGTCGTGGCTGACACGTCTCTGCAACATTGCGTGGTCATCGGGGGCAGTTCCTGTGGAGTGGCAAACCGGGGTGGTGGTTCCCATTTTTAAGAAGGGGGACCAGAGGGTGTGTTCCAACTATAGGGGGATCACACTCCTCAGCCTCCCTGGAAAGGTCTACTCCAGGGTACTGGAGAAGAGGTTCCGGTCGATGGTTGAATCTCGGATTGAAGAGGAGCAATGTGGTTTTCGTCCTGGTCGTGGAACTGTGGACCAGCTCTTTACCCTCGCTAGGGTGATGGAGGGGTCATGGGAGTTTGCCCAACCAATCCACATGTGTTTTGTGGATTTGGAGAAGGCTTATGACCGTGTCCCCAGGGGCACCCTGTGGGGGGCGCTCCAGGAGTATGGGGTTGATGGTCTTTTGTTAAGGGCCATTCAGTCCCTGTACCAGAGGAGTGTGAGTCTGGTCCGCATAGCCGGCAGTAAGTCGGACCTGTTCCCAGTGAGGGTTGGACTCCGCCAGGGCTGCCCTTTGTCACCGGTCCTGTTCATAACCTTTATGGACAGGATTTCTAGGTGCAGCCGTGGTGTGGAGGGGGTGGAGTTTGGTGACAGGAGAATCGCGTCTCTGCTTTTTGCGGATGATGTGGTCCTCCTAGCTTCATCGAGCTCTGACCTTCAGCTCTTGCTGGGGAGGTTCGCAGCCGAGTGTGAAGCGGCTGGGATGAGGATCAGCACCTCCAAGTCTGAGGCCATGGTTCTCGACCGGAAAAAGGTGGATTGCCAACTCCGGGTCGGGAGAGAGGTCCTGCCTCAAGTGGAGGAGTTCAAGTATCTCGGGGTCTTGTTCACAAGTGAGGGAAGGAGGGAGCGGGAGATCGACAGGCGGGTTGGGGCAGCGTCTGCAGTGATGCGGACGCTGAACCAGTCAGTTGTGGTAAAGAGAGAGCTGAGCCAGAAAGCAAGGCTCTCGATTTACCGGTCGGTCTACGTCCCAATCCTCACCTATGGTCATGAGCTTTGGGTAGTGACCGAAAGAACGAGATCGCGGATACAAGCGGCTGAAATGAGTTTTCTCCGCAGGGTGGCCGGGCTCAGCCTTAGGGATAGGGTAAGAAGCTCGGACATCCGGGAGAGACTCGGAGTAGAGTCGCTGCTCCTCCATATCGAAAGGAGCCAGTTGAGGTGGTTCGGGCATCTGGTAAGGATGCCTCCTGGACGCCTCCCTCGGGAGGTGTTCTGGGCATGTCCTGCCGGCAGGAGGCCCCCAGGTCGACCCAGGACAAGCTGGAGGAAATACATCTTCAGTTTGGCCTGGGAACGCCTGGGCGTCCCAGCTGAGGAGCTGGTGGACTTGGCCGGGGAGAAGGTGGCCTGGGCTGCCCGACTTGGAATGCTGCCCCCGCGACCCGGACCCGGATAAGCGGAAGAAGGCGAGGCGAGGCATTTTGACTGTTGGAACAAATGAAATTGCATAAAAACCCAAAGTGAATCTCACAAGAATCTACATCTGGAGCCCAGACAAACAAAAGGTTTTGCTCTCAATGCTAATCAAAGTTTATTATGCAGTATATTATTTCATTTCATTATCAGTTGGACTATGAAAAAAGTCCCTCAAATTTAAACAGAAGCAAAGCTAGAAAAACACAGATGTTCCCTTAAATCGATGTTTTTGAGACTGATGGCAGAACTTGAATTATTTTATGGTTGCAATTTCTTTAATGACACAAAATAATTTGAATAAACAAAATAACTTTTAAACATTTTATTTGGAACCTTGTTTAGGTTCTGATATTCATGCTTGTCCAGTTTCAAGTTTCTCTAAATATTTGTTCTAATTCAGTTGATGAGTCCCCTTTATAAACAGTCATTAGATAGAAATATATACACGAGTTGAACAAAAGCACAAATGTCCTGCAGTATTTCTACATAAAATCATTGTAAATGTGGGCCAGTGTTTCAGTTTGTGGGTCAATGGGCTGCAGTCCAACATAAAGGAGGACACCCATTAGCAGCACAGTCAGGGAATACCCTGCTGAACACTCAGAACCATTTAAAGGGATAGTTCGCATTATTAGACTGAAGTAATTTAATCCATTACCTCTTGTAGGTAGACCTTTTAAACCTCAGTTTGCAGAATTTTTTCAACTGAGGAGTTGGATTCATGTTCTTTTGGGCTTTTAGTTCAAGCAAAGGGATCGTGTTATCTAATGATTTAACGTTGCTCATCTATCAAAAACCTCTGTTAGTGTTCTTTTTAGCCTTTTTAACTTAAGATTATTCCTGCTTCTGCCCTCACAGCAGCTCTGCCTGCAGAGAAATCTATGTGTACAAGTGAAACTCCACTGAGCGACAAAGCCACACTGGATTTATTAAAATCCACTCCGAAATGTACTTGTGCTTTATCCGGCAGAACACCAGAGCGGCGTTTATACCTCTTGGCTCTGGTGGCGATGCGGCTGAGGAAAGCAGCAGCCAGTGTACTTTAAATGTGTGAAATGTGGCGAGGAGAGGCGGCGGGGACCACCAGGTGCTGCCTCTCCACCTCGAGCCGGTCGAGGAGCGCTTCTCCTCTCCAATAACCCAAAGGGCTGAGACGCCGCTCGCCGCAGCCGAGCCAAAAGACATTTCAAGTGCGCACTTCAAAGGGGCCTTGGATTATGTTCAGTCTATCCTGAGGGGATCCTTTGAAGGGAAACTTAGTGCAGAGCCACTGGTGGCCGCTCAGAAAGTGTGTGTGTTCGTTTGTTTGTCTAAACCCATTTTTCTCACTGTTCCTGCAACCATGCTGTGACTTTTAGAGTTTCTCCTGCTAAAGTTTTCATGTCAACATCGTTTAGAGCAGGGATGCACAAACTTTTAAAGACGAGGGCCAAAATCGCCAAGTTGAAAGTACGTCCAGGCCACAAATGTGATTTTGAAAATTTCATTTTTGTACTGCTCAAAAATACATTATAAAGGCAACTGTTTAATGAACAGAGCAAAGTACTTGTTTTCTTTTAGAAAATGATTTCAAAGAAAAAGAAAAAAACCTGAGTATTACAACACAAATTCTTTGGATTGGATTTAACCGTTAGCATTTCAAACAGATTTAAGTTCACCTGTATTTTTTAAATGTTAAGTGCATCAACAACATTGATAAATTCCACCATTCTTTAAATAAATACACTTATAGAAAATCACCCTGAGGGGGCCACACTTTGGACATGCCTGATTTAGTTTGCGTCTTAAAAATCTTGTTTGTTGAGAGAAGTTGAGTTGTGGTATTTGTCTCGGATATTGGGTTTACACAATTGTTACTTCACTCAGAAAAGGGTAGCTGACAACTTTGTGTCAGGGGAGAGGTCCTACCTCAGTTGGATGAGTTTAGTATTTTATGGTTTTATTCACGAGTGACGAAAGAAGGGAGATCAACAGGCGGATTAGGGCGGCGTCTGCAGGGATGCGGACGCTGAACTAGTTGAGAAGAAGAAGCCGAGCCAGAAAGCAAGACTCTCAATTTATCGGTAAATTAACGTTCCAATCCTCACCTATGGTCATGAGCTTTTGGTAAAAGAACGAGATCACAGATACAAGCGGCCGAAATGAGTTTCCTCTAGAGTGGCCGGGCTCATCCTTAGAGACAGGGTGAGGAGCTCAGACATTCAGGAGGGACTTGGAGTAGAGCTTCTGCTCCTCCACATCGAGAGGAGTCAGCTGAGGTGTTTCAGGCATCTGGTCAGTATGCCACCTTCATGTTTTTCTGGCAGAAGGCCCACAAGTAGTGTGTTGTGAAGCACTTTGTGATTTATATCTGTGAAAGGCGCTATATAAATAAACTTTACTTACTTTCTTACTTACTTATAAGTAGACCCAGGACAAGCTGAAGGACGTACATCTCAGGGGTCCCGCTGGTGGAGGTGGCTAGGGAGAGGACAGTCTGGGATTCCCTTCTTGGGATGCTGGCCCCTCAACACGGACATGCATAAGTAGGGGAAAACAAGGCAGGATGACTATTTAGTTTATTCTATTTTATTTGAGTTTAGACTTGCATAAAAAACTCTGTTCTTCTTTCTCTAACTTCTGTTTTTAATATTTTATTCCTTCCAAGACATCTCTCCTCATTTTTTTCCCTCTTCTAATTATTTTTCTAATGCTTTCTTTCTTTCCTCATGCTGCTTTCTTCTTCTCTCTTCTTATTCTTGAGCTAAATTAAAGGCCTTTTTGGGAGATTTAACTCACCCCAAAATGTCTGCCATCTGGTTATCGTGTCAAAAGTAAAGGAAGCAGCAAGTGTCTCTTAATAGTAAGTAAGTAAGTAAAGTTTATTTAAATAGCACTTTTCACAGAAAAAATCACAAAGTGCTTCACAGAAAATGTGAATGTTATCAAAGTTGGTAAACTTAACCATTTTAACACAATCCTATTGTTTCTCATACATATATTTCTACCTTTTTGAGAGCTCCATCTTTTTAACAAGATTTGCATTTTCTTTGAACAGCTGCTGTATTGCATCTTATGCAGGTTTTCTGCCCTCTGGTGGAATATTTTAGTACTGAAGTTGGTGTTTACAAATTTTATTTAGTTTTACTGTTTGTTTGTTTTCATTAATAATAAATAATTACACAGTAAAAGTAATACATGATTGTTATATTAACATAAGCCAGCAAATGCTTTAAAGGCACACTATAAAATGTTTTCATATTTTTAAATCTGTTTCCTGAGCCAGTCTGTGCTGATATGACCCTTTACAGGGTTAATGAAAAGGCACTCAGCCCCATCTGCTGCTTGTGTCCAGAATACAGTGTTTGCACCATCTGAGTCTCTGGTCTGGTGCCCTGAAGTCTCACAGTCACGTATCTCGCGAGGGTTAGACTAACCCAATGTGGCTAGCTGTTATGCTAGCACCAGAGTGTTTTTAGCTCACGATTCCTACATTTTTAAAAATCTCTCCCTGCTTGAACACAGCTGATTTCTTTGAATGAGTGATGAACCGCTCCAGTAGAAAATGAAGGCTGAGGAGACATTTCAAGTTACATTTAGGTGTTTCTAAGCAAAGACAATGCTAACGTTTTGACCCCAGTAATTTAAAATGGACACTAAAGCCATGTTTCCATGGGAGGTACGGTACAGTTCGGTGGAGGGTCCTTGTACGGGTCCGCTATTTCAGTTGAGCGTTTCCATCAGCTGTCGGACCCTCACTCGGCAGGCGGGGTTAAACGTAAATGCCTATCTTGACATCATACCAGCTCTGTCCTTATATGGGGCGACATTGTTCCGCTGTCTACTCAAATCCTTCAGCTGCATTTTATGAAACTTCTTTAAAAACTCTTTCATTTTTTTACCGATCCATGTAGCTCATCCTGAACGCAGCTGATCGCTGAATGTTTGGAGCTCTGAAAGTGATCAAACCTGGTGTAACTTGCTGGCATTTTATCACTTCTGTGTACAACAACGGTCGGATCTCTGCCGACAGACCCGAGGCGCAGAACCGGGTTCAGCCACGGTGAATGCGCAGTTGGATTTACTCGCGGTCTGACCCGGCTGGTCGAGCCACGGACCGCGGGTCTCCGCCTCCTCGGGTCTGGGTCCGTGAATCCCTCGCGGTCCGACCCGGCCGGTTGAGCCGCAGCACCGGGTTCAGCCGCGGTGATTCACTCGCGGCCCGCGGCTCGACCTGCTGGGTCGGACGGACCGAGAGGGATTCACGGACCCAGACCCGAGGAGGCGGAGACCCGCGGTCTGCTGCGATCAATGAATCCCCCGCGGTCAGTGGCTAGACCGGGCAGGGTCCAGCCGCTGACCGCGAGGGATCACTCACTGATCCAGACCTCAGGAGCCGGGTCCAGCGTTACAGGACGGATTGTTTTTACTTCTCACTTTAGTAATAATAAAATAATGCACTCCAGGGTTTGTTTTGCTTGTCACAAGCAGTGATCAGTGGTCTGTGTTTTAACGTCACAGCTCTGCCCTAACCGTACCCGCTCTATGGACCCCCAGCTCAAGAGTCCATTTGTCCATTTTAAATCACTGTGTCTTTGCTCAGAAACACCTAAATGTAACTGTTGAAATGTCTCCTCAGCCTTCACTGCTTTCTACTGAAGCGGTTCATCACTCATTCAAAGAAATCAGCTGTAAATCAGCTATAATACAGTATAATACAGCTCTAAATCTGATCCCTATACAGTTTCTCTGCTTTCAGGGTTGTGGTTTTGCACGTGGACCAAAACAACCAAGGTTCCAACAACCCTCAGGAGGGAGGATTGGGGGTCTGATCTGTGAACTAGCTCACATTTATGAAGCTCTCACTACAGTTTGAAAGCTTTCTGCATGAATGGAAAAAAGCTATTTGAATGAAACTTCAATTGTTTGAAGGTGAATAATGAAGTATGATTGTATTTTTTCACCTACCTCAGGTGGAAACATAAGTTTTACTAATTCTAAAGTTGTTTTAATAGAAAAGTGAGCTCCTGTGTGTTTTTGTTTAGAATATTTGTGCATACCACTTATTTAAAACAGTCATCATTTACAAGTTAACATAAGTATTTGATATTTTGAAGAATAATGTTTATATAAAGTACAAACATGAGTTTATGAAGACCAAAGGATCAAACGATGATCCAAAATCCTAAAAATCCAACTAGATCTTTGTTTATTTACCAGTTCAATCCAGTTTGTCACTTATCAGGTTTCAACATCCACTTTGAATTCAGGTCAGCGTTTCAGCTCGTGCCACTGCAGAAAGGTGACGGCTGACTAGCAGCTAACAAATTGCACGGCTCCAAAGGGAGGCAACCAAACATCTGTAGGACACCTGCGCTTGTTGATGCCAGGATATGAAACACCGCGGAAAAAAGGGGGGTCTGGAAAAAACGGAACAACAGCAACTCTGGCAGGCGATTATCATAATTAAAGCTGCATCAATTAAAGGGGTCAGTCGCAGCGTGGCTGCCACCTTCCTCTGCAGATGGTGGAGTTTGGTTCTGTTTCCTGACGCCACACGGGGACAAACTACCAACGTGGTGTCAGCAAGTACCTGTTAAAACATGTCAATGGCTAAATTTATTAGAGGGTTGTTGGTGTTTCTGGTGGTTTAAAACCAACTTATTTATCACAAAAACCAAGTAACAGCATTCATGGCTGAAGTAGAACTGTGTGGAGGTGAAGGTAAATGATACAATAATAGAAAACCTTTACAAGTTTCAGGTACTTTAAATGGATTCTATGCCTATTAAGGATATTTTTCTAGTATAATAAAAAAACCCTCACTGGTTTAATTTAAATAAGACTTGAAATGATTAAAATATTGAGTGGTTGCTTCATTATTAAAGCTAGCAGATAAACCATGCATATTGGGGGAGATGTTTGTTCCAGCTGTGTCACATTTTTTATCATCAGCGTTGACTGTCACATTTAACCAGATCACAACTTTAATAGACAAACCGTTTTTAAAGTTAGATAAACAGTTTGAATCCCTGAACTTGATATTTTAAAGTTTTGGTAACAAATCTATTTGATGAGGTTTAGGAAAACAATAATAGTAAATATGATCTAGTTCACAAATCAAATACAGTAAAAATCTACTGTAGTGTCCCTCATCTTAGGGATAGGCAACACTCTTTTGAGGACAGGAATGTATTTGTTTCGGTTTGAGTCTCCTGGAAGGATGTCGTAAATCCAACAGAAAGTCAGCCGTTTTGGATCATTTCTGGAAACCAATATTAAGAGCTTTCAACTCTCCAGTTCTTATAGATTAGAATCTGATCCCCAGTTTACAGCAATTTCAAGAACTTGATCAAAACATGTCACATGTGGACCAGGACAACACGGGTCCTAAGGACCGTCTGAAGGGAAGAGCAAAGGTTGATTTGAAAACTAGCACACATTAACAAAGCTCTCTATATAAGCTTGTTACTCTACATTTTTAGTTGAAATTGAGAAAATTCCAGACAGAAAATAAAACATGTTTAAGTTTAAATCAACGTTTATTTACTTGAAATTTCCTGCTCTACAGTTGTTTTGTTTTTGTCACGTTTAAGTCTTAATAGTGTAGGAATGCAGTAAGAATGGTTTTTCTGTCTTAATAACATTTAGAAATTGTCTGTTTTATATAGAATAAAATACACTCACTGGCCACTTTATTGGGTACACCTTGCTAGTACCAGGTTGGACCCCTTTTGCCTTCAGAACTGCCTTAATCTTTCATGGCATAGATTCAACAAGCTACTGGAAACATTCCTCAGAAATTTTGGTCCATATTGACATGATAGCATGATGTCCCCCCCACCATTACACCACCACCAACCTGAACCGTTGATAGAAGGCAGGATGGATCCATGCTTTCATGTTGTTGACGCCAAATTCTGACCCTACCATCCGAATGTCCCAGCAAAAATCGAGACTCATCAGACCAGGCAACATTTTCTCCAATCTTCTGTTGTCCAGTTTTGGTGGGCTTATGTGAATTGTAGCCTCAGTTTCCTGTTCTTAGCTGACAGGAGTGGCACCTGGTGTGGTCTTCTGCTGCTGTAGCCCATCTGCCTCGAGGATCCACGTGTTGTGCGTTCAGAAATGCTCTTCAGCACACCTTGGTTGTAACGAGTGGTTATCTGAGTTAATGTTGCCTTTCTTTCATCTTGAACCAGTCTGGCCATTTTCCTCTGACCTCTGGCATCAACAAGGCATTTTGGCCCACAGAACCACCGCTCACTGGATGTTTTACCTTTTTTGGATCATTCTCTGTAAACCTTAGAGATGGTTGTGCGTGACAATCCCAGAAGATCAGCAGTTTCTGAAATACTCAGACCAGCCCGTCTGGCACCACCAACCATGTCACATTCAAAGTCACTTAAATCATCTTTCTTCCCCATCCTGAAGCTCGGTTTGAACTGGAGCGAATTGTCTTCACCATGTCTACATGCCTAAATGCACTGAGTTGTCACCATGTGTTTGGCTGGTTAGTCATTTGCGTTAACGAGCAGTTGGACAGGTGTACCCAATAAAGTGGCCACTGAGTGTATATACAGCATTGAGTGGCACAAAGACAAATGTGTTATTGTGTTCTTCAACTTTTTGGAATTAAAAATATTAACACATTTCAACCCTATTGAAACTTTAGTGAATATAAATGAAATATATAACTTCTAATATTAATCTGAAGATATTTGGTAGAAAGCTCCTGATTTATGGTTAATCTGTATGAATAAAGATATTTTTAATTGAGTGCTTTAAAATGACTGATTGGTGTTAATATGCTGATAAATCACAGGTTGATAATAAATAGATTTTGTTTTAAAACATCCAGATACTTTTTTACCTCCAACAGTTGTTATAAAATGGGCTTTAGTGGAGACTTAAGGGCCCGACCTGACTTTAATAAAGGTTTTTGTTGTTGTTTTTTGTCTTTTTGCAGTGAGATGTGGATTCCATCAGCTGCAGGATTTAAAGAAGCGATGATCATCCTCAGATTAGATCCAGGTGGGTCAGAATCCAGGATTTAAACCTCAGCAACCTGGTGACATAATGATCTGTCATATCTGACATCATCCAGGTGGAGACCGTTAAAATCCTTTACTGATGCTTTAGCTTAAAGTCGTTAATAAACTGTAAACTCTCTGGAGTTTTAGGATTTATTCCCTTCAGCTGTTGAGTGCGAGCAGTAAACAAATTAGGCATCGCCTCCAGATCCGGGCGCGCCGCCGCCGCTGACCCCGGTGAGGGAGGTGTGGGCAAGTATGGTGGACGAGGGGCCTCGGCGGGAGGCCGAGATGAGGACTGACACCGGGGTTCAGGGGTTAATTTGTGTAACAGGCGAATTTGCATACAAATGAAAAATGACAGAATTTTTCTGTTCTCCACAACTTTCAATGTCATTGGCATCAAACCGGCTCTATCTGCCTCCCCCCTCCGTTCCCCCCCTTCACGCCGTTTGAAGAATATTCATTACTTGTGAAGCTGGGGCACCTTGTTTGCTATTAATCTCCACCGCAGGTCAATGACTTAATTTGCTCAACTTTATCAGTGGTGCCATTCACTTTTTCTTTCTTCCTCCGCCCGTCCGCTGCCTTTGTAGCTCTTTCTAAAGTACTCTCATTGCTTCTCTTCACAGAGACCGGCTAAGCTTTTTAAAGCACAACAAAGGCACAGTAACTCTGGTCTCTCAAAGAGTTTTGAAGACATAAATGAATTACTTGAGAGGGAAATATACGCCGGCCCTCAGGATCGCTCCTTCTTCTCGTCTCCTGTAACAACTTCAGGAGAGATTTTCCATCAAATCTCCATTTTTCCTTCCATCCTTCTCGCTCAGCCTTGATTGGATTGATTGTTTTTTTCTAATCCAGGAGAAATTACTTGCAGAAAGAGGTCACATCATAATGGTGATAATATACAAGTTTTACCCTCAAACAGGCTTTCTGTGATGTTTCTAAACTTACTGAAGCTCCTTAAACAGAAAAGTAGACATTAATTTGAAAAAAAAAATTGGGTCAAATTGAGATTTAGCATTATTTTGTGCTCTGAAACCTCTGAATCTTTTAAGACATTCAGGCAAATCACATGGTTCACCTGTTTTAAGTGGTGAGGATATTCATAATATAACATTAGATGATTATTTTGACTTGTTTAAATATATTCAATTTTAAATAGCATTTGTTAGAGGGTGATGTTAATCAAAACATGACACTCTAATTGGATATTTTTGGCCATTCTGATGTATTTCTGTCTAAAAGTTTATAATTCTTATTTTACCTGCTCATCAGCCTCCTGAAGTCCTAATAGCCACCAGTTTGGTTTTAATCAGTTGAAGAAAGGTTTAGTAGGCAGATGCTGCTGTATGGAAAGCTGTTATATCATATAATGAAAGCACTTTGAAACCTCTATTGCAGGTCATTTGTGTATTTATTTATCCAAGTCATTTTCCCACGCTACGGCTCAGCTAGCTGAGAAGTTTGATCAAACTTTAAGTTTGACCCCTGACCTTTAGGACTCTGTTTACCGTTATGAACAAATAGATGACTTTGACTTTATAAATAATATCCATTAAACGAGGTAAACGGTTCAACAGTGCCGTGCAACATCGCCCCGGAACTAATAGTGAAAGTTATCACCTTCAAAATAAAGGTCTGCTAAAGAGTTCACATGATTGACAGAAAAAAGACTCAGAGTTCATCCAAATATTGTCCCACAGCTCCACACAATAATGATATACCTGTACATGTTTATTTACACATCTTTATTGAGTGGGGAAAAAACACTGTAAATGTGTATTTATTACATTTTCCACCATTTCATTTTTCATCTTGAGCACCCCCTAGTGGCACGCACCACACTTTGGGAATCCCTGGTTTAGATCAATGGCGTTTACTTAAATGTGAGTACTCATACTCGTACTCAGTTTGAAAAAAATCTGGTAGTAGTGGATCTGTATTTTCGGGCACTGCTGAAAAACAAAATAAAACTTGTTAAAGTGGGTCTATTGCTGCCATCTTAAAACAGCTTCAGTCCATTATATGTCACAGTTTATGTGATGCTGTTTTATAAAGCCTTACGCCACCATCAGCTTCACGTTTCATGACTATCTTTTCAATAATTTTAAGTAAGTTTTACCGGACCCTAATCCTGTTGGTTATGTTTGATACTAAATTAATGGCGGTGCAAACGACACATGAACTGCAGTGAAATTTAGGAGATTTTTCAGTTTTAAGATGGCAGCAACGCCCGTTAGCTCATCAGTCCTTTAGGATGTACATTAAACTCACTTCAAAACGGCCAAAATATCCTCTTAATCACACAAAGTATCTTTCCTCCTGATAATAAATAGCGGGACCTTTGTGGATTTTACCATCTTTTATCTGTTTAGGCTGCTTTGACCAAACAAATTAGATGTGCTTTGGGCTTTCATTATTCCTGCTTGAAGTATTAACCAAACAGCAGAGGATTATATCTATATTCTGGAGATTTAAAGGACATTTGTTTGCACAAATTTAAGCAATATTTGACAGTCTGTAAGTGAATCCTCACATATGCAGCCATCTAACGAGGAGAAACACATTTGAGGAGAAATCTTTGGTTGCTGCTTCCTGTACGGATTTTTAACTAAAACGGAAACATTTCACCTTCATTATAAGAGGCCTTTTTCCTGGAGAGGAAAAGTTGAAGCAAAGGCGTTTTTAAAAAGTGCATGAGAGAAAGTCTAAAACACGAAGACAAAGAAAGTGAACCGTTGTTTGGATCTTTATGCAAAATCCTCCTTTGTGTTTCAAACTCTTGATCCCCTATAGGCAAAGGAGGAGAGCGTATTGATCTGCGCTGAAAGGAGACAGCTCTTTCATCACGCTCTTTTCTCACCTTAAACTGCTTTGAGGGGGATCTTTCAGGAAGGCAGCACCCTCGCCTGGCTACCGGCCAGAGATTAGGATGACGATAACCTACCCAGCCCTAATAGGTAGCAAACGAAAGCAGCGGCTGTCTAATTAGCGCTGATCAAAGACGAGGACTTTATCCCCAAAACAAACCTGCACATTTGAATGTGCTTAAGAGAGGGGAATGAAAAGGGAAGGTGGAAACAGGACAGGAGAAGGAGGTTTTGAACTTCTGGAAGATGTGCTCGTTTTTTATTTGGATAACGATGAGTCTTTTATTCCTTATCTGCATGCAAACCTATATGCACAGAAGGAGCTGTGAGCGAGGCGCAGAGGTTATTCAAAGTGACTGACATTTCTGAATACCTAGCCATGAAAAACTAAACATGTCTTTGTTTCTTTGACCTTGATAATTAAACTTCTTTTAGATCCGTTTGTGGCCTTTATCCATGACTTTCACAAATCAAACACATTTTTACCTGTTCTTGCACTTTGGAAGTTGGTGCCAAAACTCCTAGACTACATTCACACTGCAGGCATTGAAGCTTGATTCCAATTTTATGCAGAGATCTGTTTTTTTTGTGTGATTGTTCACATTATAGTTTAAATACTGCGTGATGGCATACACTGTAGGCTGCACGCTGCATTCAGAGTGTGATGTTGCACACTGTATTTACAGAGAAAAAGTATGGATGCTACATATTAGCATGTGTTTATTATTTCTAAAGTTGCTGTTCAATCGGAACCGACACAAAATATTGACAAATTGAAGAAGCAAAGCTCGCTCCATCCACTGTTTACATGTGATGTTGCTGCTTTCCACCTCCTCCAGAGCTGATTTGTCCCATCAGTTGTTTTTTTTACATTAAAGTTTGATGATGCTTTGAAAAACATCAGGTATGTTTCCAATTTCAGAAAACATATGAAAGTTACCCCGGTCAGATTTAAAAATTTGACTTGTGCCATTCATATTTTCATAATAAAATCTGATTTGGGTCAGTTCAGCTTTAACAATTTTAACTCAAAATACGATTTTGAGTCAGAGCTGAAGCACAGCAGAGAGGGACGTGGAAATACCTTCACACATAAAACGTAACGTGCCTTTGTCTTGAAATACCAGCCTCTCTTAGACCTTCCTGAGACTTTTAAATCTCCTGTAACAGAGAAAAGCACCAGTCAGAGCCAGGAGGAGGCTCGTATTAGTGTCAACACTTTGTTTGTGTAGAGAACAATGTGTTGTTGTGTGTTCGTCATCAGGATCATTCACAATCCAAAACTGTATCAATGTATTTCAGGAGTTTTGACCTCAAACCTTTACTTGTTCTTGCAGTTTGGTGAGAAATAAAATTGTGCCAAGAACTTTTAGGCCCAAATTTACAAACACATGACACCTTTTTAAGTGTTAAACCCTGTTTGACCATTTTCAACAAATAGTGCTTCACATGCACCACCTGACAAACACAAACCAAAGATGTCAGATGATTTTTGTGATGCACACATTTTTTTTTCAATATGTCTCATTTTAGAGGACTTAAAGTAATTTCTCACAACACAAGGTTTGTTGATTATTGGAGCTTAAAGGTCTGACATAGCTGACAAATATTGGAATATTATATATTTTACAAAAAACTAAACATTATGTATTTTTGATACAGAGATACACAGGGAACAAATCATCCTAACATATTTTGGTACAGTCATTCTTTACAGTAAAAAAAATGAATATTCATTTTTGATTCATGTATATGTTGCATTGGTTAGGAGAATTGAGATATGTAAAAAACACCCTGTTTGTGGATCTCTGTTGGCTTTAGGTTTCACTTCATTGATTATTAAGGGATGTTTAGTTCAAAAGATGGCAATGGTTTGTTTTACCTGGACATGTTTAGTTCTATGACCTAATATGGGCTTCAATTTGGTTTATTTTGAAGTGATGTCATCTTTAGCAGCTGTCTGAATTAAAACGCTCAGCTTTTCAACTAAAAGCGCCATTGTAGCCTTGTGAAAGTGTACTTTCCGGGTTAAAAACAAATCTAAATCAAGTAGAAGTACTGGTTCAGTTTCACTAATAATTTATGAATGTATAAAAAGAAAACTACTACAGCTTCACTTTTAGAAAACCCAATAAATTGACTATAACTCAAGCAAAAATGTAGTGTTTTATTAGCTGAGAGTCATCGACATATACTAAGAGGCTGCATGAATGTTGCTTCAAACTTGGCCTCAAACTGCTGATGTCAATTGTGTTTATTAAGAAAATAACTCATGAACCATTAATCAGGATTTCGGGTTAGCTAGTTAACCATAGAAACACATAGGTGGCTCAAACTCATTAAACCTCAGAGATTTTTTTAACTAAAATTTGATTCGTTAGTTGCCAAGAATCATTCACAACAGATATTATTAAACTTTAGTTTAAAACTCTGACTGGAAAGGAAATTCTAGGCTTTAAATTTGAAGCATTAATCAACTGATGCAGCTCCTGGAGAAGAAGCTGGTTTATATGAGGATTCTGGGTAAATCTGGTGAGCTGAGAGGTGATCAGTCAAGTGTTTTTTCTTGAAATCAGATGATTTACAACATTTTTGTGTAATAATATACTTCAAACACACAAAACCTTTGGAAATAACATTTATATTTATTCCTCCTGTTGTGGAGTAGTTCGCCCCTTTGAGGTGTGTTTCTTGGCCAAAGTAAAGAGAGAAGCAGATCAAATATTTGCACCTCAAATTAAAATACAGCACTTGAATAAATACACAGGATCTTTGACCCTCAATCAAAGCGCCTCCATTCATGCTGTAATTTATTCACCTTCGTATTGTCAAACATCCACCTCACAAGTTTCTGTTTGAAGGCAACATCTGTCCTGAAATCAAAGTCCTTCCTAATGGATTCTCCTGAGACGTTTCGGCTCCGACCACAATGAAGTCATGAAGTCGGAGCTTCAAAAAGCCGAATCTGACGCCTGTCTGACTGAGCTGTGAGATAAGAATCGCACTGAAGGCTTTCTGAGGCAGAAATAAGACGTATGTGAAAGCAATTAGTGTGATTGCAAAGAGGAAGGAGAAGAGTGCAAATGTGTCACCGTTCAAAACATCATCCCAGTTTTCCACACGGAGGTATGAATGTAGAGAATACATCCAGTTCTGATTGGGCCTTTGATGTCTTCTAAACATTTAGAGAAGTTCCCCTCCACCTGGATTTGTTTGTCCCAATCGGAGCACCCCTCATCATATCGTCATGTAAGAGCCCGACCGTGCTGATGATGATGAGGCGGGGGTCGCGACGCTGCAGCAAATGTGCTGAACCTCATCCTGTTTACTGCCAGGCATCCAGCAGACGTCTGATGCAAATGGACAAATTGCCACGACTGTGGATGTATTTGAAATTTGATCACATTTCGTACGCTCAGCCTCTGCCCTCAGAACTCCGCACAACGCTCCAGTTCTCCCCTAATGAATTCCTGATAAAAGAAAGTTTGTTTTTTTTTTTTCACTTTTTGTATTAAATTTAAACATTTCCAGCAATTTGCGCCACGGAGATGGATGTGCCGTGTCCTGATCTAAGTGGAGGGAGCATTTGCATACATTTCCCAAGATATTATAGATGAGCTGTAGCTCCAGGAAGTTCTGGTCCGAGGAGGATTTAGTCATTTTAAGGTCCAAGGCAAAGCACAGACACGAGGCCCTCCACTTCCTGTCATTATTTGAACCCACATTTATTAAATACTTGTTTTTATTTACTCGAGTCCTACCTGCCAGATTTTTATAACTAGAGTTCATATTAATTGCTTGATTTTTACTTGTAGTAGTATTGATCATTCTTTTTACTTTGTCACATTTATTTCCTCCCAACGTGGAGTAATCACCTGCTGTATAATAAATCACAATTATGTAATTGACTAATCATAGTCTGCAGCACGAAAACATGAAGCACCCAGCATTTAGCCTGTCATATTTAATAAGTATTTAAAAGTGTAAATGATACCCCATGTGTCATTAACTATTGTGCTGTTTGGTCATCGACTCTGGTATTGAGGGCAGATTTCCCATTCTTGTACAACTCTGACCTAATAGCAATTTTGGCCGATACCGATTCCTGATCCACTTGAAAATTTAGGATGTGTTCTGTTGTGCCACAGATTGAATAAATTCGAACTGCGCAACAGAAAAAGTATGTCGTACTGT
The DNA here is from genome assembly GCA_006937965.1 of Callopanchax toddi. Lineage (NCBI taxonomy): Eukaryota > Metazoa > Chordata > Actinopteri > Cyprinodontiformes > Nothobranchiidae > Callopanchax > Callopanchax toddi. The sequence goes on from SSNR01000014.1 coordinate 4,925,571, forward strand.
AGAGTAAATCTGTTCTGATGTAGCAAGACAATCTGCCTGAATGGTCAGAGCAGGACAAGTGAAAAAAAAAGGCTGGAAAATTATGATTCTGGAAGTAAAAACCTCTATAAGGAAGATGTGTCGTTGCTAGCATGAATTAGCTCATAGATTATGGAAAATTTTAGATTTTGTTATTGCTGCTTATTAGTGCTTTGAAAATTCATAGAGATGTATAAATATGTGTTTTGAGTTTGATTTTGTTTATTATCTGTTTATTATCATAATTAATATTATTTCTATACAGCAGACTTAATGCTGGGTGCATCATGTTTTTGTCCTGCAGATTTTATCCTGTTTTCTTTTCTATCAACATTTTGGCAACCAAAGGCCACCATTTGTTTACATCCATATTATATGTGAGGTCGTCCAGTATTATGAATGGAAGGGGAGGATGCATTCATCTATTTAGCGTTTTGAAGTTAATCCTTACACCTTTATCAGATAATAGATCAAATAAAGCTATAATATCCACACTTATCAGATATCTTTTGAGGTACTTAGTACCTAGAGGCCGAATCTCCTACCTTTACCTAAAGATAAGTTCCCCTGTGCTCTGATTCTACCCTCACAGTCTTTTCTCCGTATTTAAGATCTGGTCTACCTGTGATCGTCGACATGTGTGAGCCCTCTGGCGTTAGGCATATGCTCCCAACATATGCTCCGTGCAGCATATGCTCAGCTAAAACTGCCGTTAGCTTCTGTTGACGCCAAAGTGCAGTCCTGGACGTTGAAGCATCCAGGGAATATTGAGCACCTTTCTGGGAACATTAAATGACCTCTGAGTTAGGATCAGATTAAAGAAATATGAGGAGTTTCACACCCTAGAAGGCAGAACAGCATCCAGGAAAGTCGTGTGTGTGTGTGTGTTGTGTGTGTGTGAGGGTTTTTACCCATTGCCTCCGTGCATTAAGCCTCCCCTCATCCACAGCCAACGGACTGACCCAAATATGGCTGAAAGACAACATGTGACCTGCTTAACGTTTCACCCCCTTCTCCTCTCGCTCCAGGCTGTGGTGGCGCTGGTCCGGTGTGGGGAGGTTGCAGCAGCGGACATGAAAGGTGGGGAGGTGGGAGCAGCGACGGGGGGGTCGCTCTATTAGTGGGAGAAAGCACAGATGCCGGCAGATGGCGAGCATATTGTCCAGAGTTGACCCGGGCGCAGAATAATTACTGGAAAGTTCTCAGGTCTGCAGCCTGACTTCAGCCTCAGAGCGTTGGAAACGGATAATCAGCAGAATTAGTGTAAAAATCTAAAAGTTCAGGGAAGTCGCCGACACCCCGATCGTCTTCTAAACTTCTCACCAGAGCTGCAGGGGAACCGTTTATTATCTCCAGGTTTCATTTTCCATTTAAAAAGGAGTGGAAGTGTCGCTGCTGCTAACACGAGGCTTTGCACTTTATGATTTTAGTAATTTCATGCTGCCGAAGACGCGCCGGCCTGTTCTGGTGTCGCCTGAGCTGGATAACGAGCTCGTCAGGAGGGAAAACAAAAAGCTCTTCTTATCGCGCTCGTTTGTAATTATGTGGAGAAATAATTCCAGTTTTAAATGGGTTAAACCTGAATTTAAAGCAGTTTGTTTTTTTGATTAAAGCGAAGTTTTACTTTAAAACAGACATTTTTAAAAGGATAACTGTAAATATCAGGGTTCTTACCGTTGCTTGAAATCCTTGAATATGCTTTAATGTATTTTTAAGGTTTTTAAAGTGCTTGCATTTGTAATAAACTGCTTAAAACTGAAATTAATAAAGTAAATTATTTTGAGCATTTACAGTTTGTGTAAATTATGACCAATGTTAGGTTCTGGCAAATCGCCTTGAAAGTGTTTGAAAAGTGATTGAATTTGTTTTGGTAAAGTTTTAAGAACGCTGAGGTAATTTTTTTTATTTTGTCCTAAAATATTTTCAGTTTTTCTAAATGTTTTTTGGTGCGACTTCCAAACCCGTCAGATTTCACCAGATTTGACTCTGAAATGCAACAAACCGCAAATTTATTTGACCATGAAATCTGTTGAAATATTTAATCTGTTGAAATATTTATACTTCTACCTAAACTTTCTTTTTCACTTTAGGTGATTTTTTTTAGGGTTTAGGAGTTTCTGATCCTGGGACAAAAAATTGGTCCAACTTTATTGATACCAAATAGCGATTGTTTTCTAACAGACAAATGGATAACTTAACATTTTTGAAGAGGTTGAAGTTCTGAACATTTCCTGTCTTATACATTGTTGAAGCCTTCCTGAACGGCCTTTGTCCGTCAGCGTTAATGAGCTAATCGTTTGAGAGCCTGTGGTGGTTTATAAATCAGCATCATCAGCTAAATGGAGCACTTTTCAATCATCATATGGTCGAGTCCAGCAGGATCGTCTTCATATTTCTCATAAAATAACCAAGTAATGTAAAAACTTATAAAATGATTTGATATTTGTTAGTTTTCAGTAGTTTTTCTGTGTAAGTAGTAATAGGCTCTGTGGATTTGTTTTTCTTTTGTTTTCTGAAATGTTGTTTTTCTATTTGATCAAAATTACAATCTACAGCTACAACTTTATAGAATACACAGTGAATAGTTCTGTGGTGTAAATTAACTCTCAGCACGTAATTTATTTCAGCTTTTACTTCTGGTTTCTGAGATATTAACCTGTGAAAACACACAGGAGGTTCCTGCTCCTTTTTTGTGAATTTTCTCTTCTTCAGAACTGTTCTACTATCAGTTAGGTTTAATAATAAAGAAGTAGTGAAGAGCAGAACTTATGAAGCTTAAATCAGGGAGCAGAGGAACACACTCACGAGCTCTGGATTAAATCTGCAACAAAACAACATTATTGACCATAAAACAGAGATGCTAACGCTCTCTCTGATCCCTGTTATGTTTTTCTAAACAAATGCAGACCTTCTTATGAAAACCCGAATTCTCCCGTTTCCACTATAGTGCAGCAGCTTCTAGCATGGAAACGTAATTAACTTCAGAATAAATTCAAGCGTGCTGCATTCACACACGAAGCAATTTATAGATGTGTGCTTTAGCTTCTCCTTCCCCTATCACACACACAAACACACACACTGCGATGCAAATGTGTCTTTTGGCTATGAAAAAGCTGTCTGTACTCATTTGTAGTCTCCGGCCCGGGGATAAATCAGATCACGGTTATGGCGGCTGCTGCCTCCTCCTCTTCCTCCTCCCTGGCTCGTGGCCTCGCCGGGGCTCAGGTAGTGCTGGAGGGGGGCCCTGTTCAGTCAGCGGGCTGCAGATGCTGCTCTCCGTCGGGTTACATGTCCCCCAAACGTCCCCGCTGCCACAAGACCAGACACATTACAGTCAGAGTGACATTAAAACCAACAGAGAGGAATGGTAACCCGAACATCCTCTCACAGGAGGAACTACGGCTCTATTACAGCAGAAACGTTGTTTATGTTCCTATAAACTCACCTCATTGATGTGGGAATTTATTTGTCTGCAGACAATTGATACGAATCATAACCTGTTAATGTAAACGAGTCGGTCGAGGTGGACTCTCAAAACGAGCCTGTTGACAGACGAGTATACCTCCGCTCGTAGCAGCTTCCCCCTCTGAAAGGCCAGAATTCATTTCATGCTAATGATAATGACAATAATTCACAACGGACAAGAGAGGAGGCCTTGCAAAACAACTCCTCTTAATATGATCAGTCGTGATGATTTTCTGAACGATAATGATTCATCAAACGATTTGGCGGCGGTCACAAAAGGGCTTGAGTCATTAATAAAAGAACAGAGTCAAAGCACCTTGGGGATCCTTTTCCCCCCTTCCTTCTCCTCGCCCTGCGTTCTACTTATCATTAAAGCAAGTAAAAAGTGACTGCTACATCTGAATGAAATCGTATTGTTGGATTTCAAGATGTGAATAAAAATCCATTTCAAATTAGGGCCCATTAGCATCACTAAGAGTCGTGAGATTCGGGTGACCTTTTTCATGCTTTGGAAGCTTTCACGCCATCGTTTGTGGAGGTGAATGGAAGGTCTTTTCTGCTTTTACATCTTTTTTCTCTAAGATTTATTACAGTTCTGACAGTGCAAATAAAGATATAACCTCCACATAGAGATATCCAGGTTCAGAAATGAAAAAAACATTCTTCCTCTACAGGCTTTGCCAAAAGTTTAGAGAATGACACAAATATTAATCATCACAAAGTTAGCTGCCCCAGTTTATAAGATATGTAAACTAGAATTATTTACAATGTAAACCTAATCCAAACCCCCCCAATTTCTACTGCATTTGTGAAAAAATGTTTTGTTCACCTAAATCTAGCAGCACCAGACTTCTAAAGAGGATCCAGCTGTGGGATTGATGCTCCACCAGAACAGGGTTTGCTCAGGAATGGCAACTGAAGAGGTTTGAAGGATGGTCTGGTGTCGCAAAGGGCAGCAAAGAAGCTACTTTTCTCCAAGAAAACCATCATGGACAGGACCGATATCTTGCTAAAGATCCAGGGATTGGACTGCTGAGAACTGAATGAAGTAATTTTCTGTGATAAATCCTTTTTCTGATTGTTGGGAGCATCTAGAAAAAGGATTCTCTGTAGAGGAAAATGTGAGCGCTGTCTCTTTTCAACCAAGGGAGTGGACTGACTCTCAGAACACAGCCATAGGACCTAAACATCCTCCCAGAGGAACTCCTCTAAGCATCTAAGAACAGTCTGGTGATAAACGGTAACAAAACATCAACATTTTTGATCCATGTTCAGGAAACTCCCCAGACTTTAATCCCAATAAAAACTTGTGGTCAGTCATTAAAGCTGCATTCTGTTTTCTGCAAAGAAGCTAGGTATAGCTAGCTATTTTACACAAACACGGTTCCAGAACTCTCACCCCTCCTGTCGGCTATGATCCGTAGCCGCCCCCTCGAACATGGGACCGTGTATTGCCACAGTAACAAGAGAGTGCAAAACACCAACTGTTGAAACACTATGTTAATGTTCACCCTGGTTTATGTCTACGTCCAAACATTTTTAGCTTTCTGCTAGCTAAAAATGTGTTTTTCTTTTTGGGACTCCTAGAATTGAAGCGGCAGCAGCCGAATGTTTCTGTCCTTCTCTCACCTCCTGGGATGTTCTGCTGAAAAATGTGCCTGCACGCATGAATGGAGGATCTAAGGAGGTTCGGCGAGACAGACAGCCGGATTGTCCAATAGTTGCTTTAGTTTTTTCAGATCGTTATCAGCTGCTAAATAGACACATACGCAGCAGGACATGTCTCAAACCTGTATAGAATTGCATTATGGGAGTTGTATGATCGAATACGTTTTTGCAGACCTCTACTGCTTTTATCTTTTTTGTATATGCTTGGCTTTCTTTCATGAGCTTTAGATGAAAAAACGCTGGATTTCTTTTGAAACAGGTTAAAGATTTCTTATTTCAGGAAACCTTTATCATGAAACCAAAACAAAATGGAAAAAAACATTCAGTGACTGGATTATAAGGTAATTATTGCACTGAGACTTGACTTGGATGAGAGAAAAGGCGAGTAAATAAGAAGTAGGGGTGGGGGTGTGGACTGATGCAGAGCAGCAGAGGTTTAGAGTTCAGACCAATAAACAAACAAGTCATCGATTTCCTGACTCTCTCCTCCATTCCTGGGAAAGCCCCTCTGCCTCCACCATCCGGTTATGTTTATCTCCACTTATGTTAAAGAGGGGAAGCCCGTCCTCCCCCCACTCCCTCTCGGACATCTCCTGGGGACGGTGCATCTGAGGTGAACCTCCACCAGAGATCGGTAACCATTTTATTAGAGGAAGTCTGAGCCAAACGGAGGCAGATAAATAGCTGGGTTTCTGTATTGAATTCTCTCTGTCCTTTTAAGTAAAGGAAAACAAGAAAGGATGTTTTTGTACAAAAACCCCTTTAATGGTAAATTTTAGATATATTTATCACATGAAATAATAATAAATAACGTAGCTCTTTAGCTTCTCCAAATTTGGAACCTTTTTGCTCTAAAAGAAGGGAAATTAAGTACTCAATAAAACAAAATGTGACATCATACATCACTCTTAGACTGTGGAGTAATAATGGCTTGATGTTTGGTTCTGTTAGCTAAGTGGTGAACACTTTTAAGTGGGTCTTATCCAGGAAATGCCCCAAAACATTGGAGCAACACATCCGGGTACTCACCCCCTGTGCAATGCTCCACCTTTTGTTTTCCTGTGAAAACAACCCCTCCACTATAATGTGGTAATAAATGGGATTCCTTATGTGTTTGCTAATAAAATTGTGCTAAATGTACTACAGTTCTGATGTGAAGCTTTTGTGTTGCCCAAACATTTGACCTGTCAGGCAAAAAATCTTCAAGACTGATCAACCAGCACCAGATAAACTTTCATAAATACTTACTGAAGTATTTTACATTTAAATTAGAGTTTACATCATTAACATATTTCAAAATGGGACCAGAATGTTGCAGATAAAACAAAACACGCTCCCCCTGGTGGCTGGTTTCAGTTTAAATTTTAAACCCTTCCCCTTCCATGTAAATCAGGGGTGGGAAACCTCCAGCCTCTGGGCCGATTACGGCCCGTGGACCCTTTTTATCAGGCCGCCACTTAATGTCAAATAAATAACTAAACTTGGAGGGAAAAAATATCAACAACCAATGGTATTCGTATGATCAAATCAACAGTTATTGGGATGCTGTCCCCCGGACCCGGATAAGCGGAAGAAGACGAGACGAGACAACAAATCAACAGTAATTCATATATCCGAGCCTGGGTTGGAGTCAGCGAATGCAACAACAGTCGAGTGTTGGCGAGAAACGAGACAGGGAGACCAGGACAGAATCAGCTGATGCATGTTGGGTCGGGCACCGGCATCCTGAGTTGCAGTACGAAGCAAAGTGGTCCGAGCGGCTTGTCCTAACTTCCAATTCCGGGATGCAGCGTAAGGTCTTCAGTCAAGGGGGAGGGTGCATGCCCAAGTTGTAGTGCCTTGCAGTCCGGATGGAACCGGCACTGGGTCAGGATCCGAACTGCTGCAGCGTCTTCACCTCCTCCCTCCAGAGCCCACTGGGTTACATTCTGAGTGCGGCCCTCAGAGGAGAAAAACATGAGAGAAAAAGTGGCCTCTTTGCAAGAAAAGTTTCCCCACCCCTGATGTAAATATAAATTTAATTGCACCTCGTACATTTTTTTCTATGCGTATACTGCTATTCATTTGTGTATTTCTTGTTTTTACATTTAAAATGTGTTTTTCTTGAGCTTTATTTACTTATTTGATGCTTTGAAAACACCAGGATTGTGTGCAGGGTAAAGGTCAGGGTTAGGGACTGTCAGCCCCACATTCTGTGAGCTCCTGCAGACTGGATGTCATCAGTTATCTTCAGTGACATAAACAGATATGCTTTGTCCATCTTTACACAGATTTACATAAATCCATCATTTGTAGAAGCATAAGATGATAACTTTTCTTGAGATGTTTGAATCTGACACCCAGACATCTGAGCATCAGGTTGTAAAGAATACAGATTTCTCTAGACTTGATTTTAAAGTTGCACCGTTTATAGATTGAAGACATGCCTTTTTATTGATGTACTGAAGTTTGATTTGACTAAATCCCTTCACTCTTTTGGGGTCTGTTAAAATCTGAGTTAGAGAGGCGAATGTTTATCTTCTTTCAATCCGAGAGAGGGAAAATCTATCAATACTCTCTGGTAAACAGTGAATACATTAACAAATTATCTCTGGAATCATGAATCTTATGAGGTGTGTTGGTGGTAACATTTGAAAAGAGACTTAGAATAGAAGTTTTGTAACTTTTGTGAGATTTTTTTATTCTCACGGCTTGATGCCGATGCAGACACGACACATTTTTGTCTGCAAAGCTTCCGTCTGGTTCAGTTATTAATGATTCAACTGGAGTTTTTAAACTAAGAAGATAAGAAATGGACAGCATTGGTTAAGCAATAAAGCTCCCAGTTCCTCCTCACTGAGTACCGGCCTGAATGCTTTGAACCTCACAGATTAATGATACCCAAAAGTAATACCAGGTTGACTTTTTTCCCCCTCTGTGGACGACTGGAAGGAAATTACCTCTTACCTTCGTTTTTCTGTTTAATTTCACAATCAGAAAGTGCTGAGCTCTCTTGTATTTTCATCCTCCACCACAGAAGTGCATAAATGGGAAAAGGCCTTTTTTCCCTGTGTTTTTAATCCCTTTGCACCCTAATTGGCCTCTCTTTACTGTGAAGTGAGTTCAATCTGCAGGCAGATAAAACAAGTGTTGGGTGAGGGCGCAGGCACCGTGGCACTGTGTTCCCAAGCATGAAGTGAGCAGTTTTGAACTAATATCCAAGCCTGTGCAATTAAAAGCCTCCAGAGTCGTTAAAGTAACTGCTTTTATTTATTTTTTTAAACCCTCCTCTGGAATGCTGCTTTACCTATTCCCCCGCTGGAGATGAGACGATGATAGCTGGCCTCAGATCTGCACCTCTTGTCTGTGTGAATGCAGATTGGACTGATTACAGCTGAGGACTGGAGAGTAGAACCTGGTCTTTCATCACATCTGTAAGTTGAGTGTTGAGTTGAGAGGGGCAGAAAGGCGACGGCACCGTTTGTATGAGGTGGTTTTTTGTAAAAGTTTCGGCCCACCCATCCTAACACAATGGTTCTGTTGTGTGAGGTACCAGGATTAACAAGGACTGGTATTGATCCGGTGTTTCTTTCTCACTCAGTGTCCCAGTGAGAGGTCTGTCAATAACTGGAAGTCTTGATTCCTATGTGATCGTCTCTGAGCCTCTGCCTCATGTTACCACTGTCTCAGACGACGGTTTTCTTTAAGGATTATGATCAATCCCTACTGTGTTCAAACAGCAGAAAATACAAGCTGTTTGTTTGGTCACCAACTACTTGTTGGGATTTCCTATCGTTAGAGAGTTGATTCGTCTTTATTAGTGTTTAGAGGTATTTTTTTGTAATGTTATCAAGAATTATCATTTGAGACATTGTTGGTATCTTCCTAAAGACCATGGGTGTAGATTTAGCGTGGACGGCGGTGACATGTCCCCACAAATAACCAGCAATCACAGAATTGTCCCCACCAATGACTCGATCTAAAGGTGCAGAACTAGTGCTACATCCCCACCAATAATAGTGCAACCCAGCGGAAAGGAGGCGTGTCTAAATGGACCGGTGCAAGCCCCTTGCTAATAGATGTAATAAAGCAAAATGTTCAAACTGCAGATTTAACTTGAAAATAATACGTTTGTGCTTTTTATAAGACATGTTCTTATTCTCAATTTAAAAAGAAATACAAATAATTAATTAAATACAAATAAAAGAATTGATATAGTTTAGTAAATGAATATTTTGGGATTTTTACATTTTCATCATCAGACTTTTATTTTGTAATTTAATTATTTATTGGAGGAGAGGTTTATTCAAATTCTAAAATGTGTTTAATTGAAATAAAGTGTGTTTTTATCAGACTGAATTTATCTACAGCACCGACCCTGTAACACACAAGTGGCAATTATCAGAATCCACAGAGATAAAATTAAATACCAACCACTTATCAATAAAATGCATGATTCATATGAAAGCTACATTTGGTCAAACGTGTTTAGTAGCCTGAGTCTGGTGTGCAGATTTGCTGCCTTCGTGTTCGTTTGGATTGGAAATGCCCAACGAGTTAACATCCAGACAGGTTTTTTTTAATGTTTGCCACAGTTTTCAGCACGGTGATGTCTGCCTCCGTTTATTCATTTGTTTGTCTGTTTACGTTACATGTTTGCTTATTTATCCATCTCTTTATTTTTTCATGAGCTGAAAATCCACCAGAGAAATCCGCGCGATGAAACTTTAAAAGCGCGTACAGTATCAGTGCGGGGGGAAAAATATTTACGTTGAAGCTGGCCACGATCTCAGAAGATCCTCAAATGTAGGTTAGGACTGTGAAGTTAATATGCAAATGTCCTTATCTGCTGGGATTCACAAACAACCATCATCCTGATTGATTTAATAAACTGCTTTTATCTTTCAAAGTGCTAATTAGGAGAGATGGGCTCGGCTTTGAATCTCAGCTTTCTGTGGCACATTTCAGAGCTTTCAGACAAAGAGAAACTTTTTGTCCCTTAACGTCACTAAAGCTCACAGCTTCTTCAACGTTTTACTGCTTCTTGTTGTTTGAGGCAAAAAAGTTCTCCACAGCAGAAAAAAGTGGACTCTTTCAGTCAGATTACAGCTTTTTATTTCATGTTCTTACTCAGTGTGGTGGTTTAAATGAAACAAAATAGAGCCGATTGAGAATTACTTTAAAAATATCTAACAGAGTGACAGTTTGGCTGCTGCAGTGAAGGTTAAAATTAAGTTTAAAGATGGATTTTATTAGAATGTTGGAATGTTCTGGTAGAGGTTCTCGATTTGTTCTATTAGAAAAGGAACAAAGAAAAATGGAAAAATAAACTTCAAGGTTCTCAGTCATGCAGGTCATGGTAACCCATAAGGTCTCAGCTGGACTTCTTTGGTTCCTTGAAGACATTTTGGAACTTATTCGACGGGCCGCATTGACAAGACTCCTCAGATGAGAAGTAAAGCATCTTCATTGAACCAAAGAAGTCCAGTTGCCTTCATTAGCAAATAGCAAATTTGAAAAACAAGCTAGGTATCGTTAACAATTTTACACAAACACTGTTCCAGATCTCTCACCCCTTCCGTTGGGTATAATCCTTATGCCCCCCCACAGACATGGGACTGTGCATTGCCACAGTAACGAGAGAGAGCAAAACACCAGCCGTTGAAACGCTATGCTAATGCTCACCCTGGTTTTTCCTCTTTCTACATCCAACTGTTTTTTGTTTTCTGCTAGCTAAAAAGGTGTTTGTCTTTTTAGGACTCTGGTATTTTTTTCTAAAATTGAAGCACTAACAGACGTCTGTTTCTGTCCTTCTCTCACTTCCAGGATGTTCTGCTGAAAAATGCTCCAGCACGCATTAATGGAGGATCCAAGGAAGTGCAACGCTTCAGCGAGACAGACGGCCGGATTGTCCAATAGTTGCTTTCGATCCGAAACGTATGATTGGCTGAGGTTTTTAGAGAACTGTGAGGGAACCACCTTTTTAATTTCTCTCATTTTCTTTAATCACCACATTATATTTATAGCTATACTATGTTAGAATGTTGTTAAGAGGCATGAAAAAACACCAAATTCACTATAGCACCTTTTAGAAGAAAATGATAGAAACACTGTTGTCTCATATGTAAAACATGAAGGATTTGTCTCCAAACCCTCAGAATCTGGTTCATCCAAAGGACAGAAAACATGGGTGCTGAGTGGCAGTGCAGTGAGACTTCTGTTAACCTAACAACTGCACAAACTCAAGACACAACACAGGAGAAACGAGATTTAGCTGTCCGCCTACTCACTCTGAAGACAAGAATGTTGATATTTTGGATTTAAAATATTTGATAGAGGAGTAAAAACAGCCATCTTTAAAAAGAAAATAGAAAGAAAACAAAGGAGGAGGAGGTGGTTCGAGGTTTCAGCTCTCCATAATGTACAAAGCAGCTCTGGTTCTGAATCTGACACCAAGTTTCACAGCAATCCCATCTTCATGAAGGATCAGAACACCTTCAAGTGGACATAAAGTCCCAGATGACCCACAGGAGGGAGGATCAGAGGACTAATCTGTGAACTAGCTCGCATTAATGAAGCTCTCACTACAGTTTAAAAGTTGATACTTTTCTCAGTTCAGACAGAAAAGTGCAAACTCATCAAATAAGAAGTAAAATGACTGAGGGAATGAAGGAGGACACACAGCGGCGTTCAGTGAGAGGTTCTCACCCAGGCTAGACAGAGATCCTGGTCCCACCCACCCACCTGACATGTATTGTCTGTTTTATCTTCCATCCCATCTCTGCCCCCTGTCGGAGCAGAGCTGGGGGGCCTATTTTTCTCCCTTATGTTATTCTTTCATCTGCATAAAGGGGGCGCCCTACTAAGTGGCTGCTTGCCCCCAGTCAGCCTTACCTGTTGTTTCTTATGTGCTGTATGTCTGACCTCGGTACTGAAATGGAATTTCATAAAGGGATTCTGATTCTGACGACCAGTTGCCTTCTTTCGTGGCCTTACTGGGACCATCATGTAGTAATGAGCTCTCAGGTTTTATAGGTCTGAAAATCAGCTTGTTGATGGGTTTCACTGCTTCAGGATGTCCTTATAGTAGAGAAACAAGTATATACTGTGAAGTACAGAAAAATACTGTGGAAAGATTTTTGCCTCTTTACAGATTTCTTCTGTTTTTGTTGACTTTCAGATACAATCAAGTGTGAAATGCACATTTTTTTTACTTGTTTGATTTGGGTTAAGATCTGTTTTCCAAGATGTTTGTTGACCTATGAAACAACCAAAGTATCAATAAGTACTATATTTTTCAAACGTGACAACGTTTCATTACTAATCTTTAGATTTTTCTTGTTTTAGACAGCCTTCTTTCAAATTTGATTCACAAAAGTAGAACAGGTCAAATCAAAGCTCATCCTAAGCTACCATGTTCAGAGTGCCAGTTTGGAAAACAAAGATTTTAAATCTATTTTTCTTTAACAATAAAATGTTTTCCACCTCCTTTCCTCAGAGCAAACCCAGTCACAGATATGCATTCACAATGAAGGTTCATTTTCAAAACTTTGCCTTTTATTGTTCCAGGTTCCTGAAGCCTGCAGCAGCCATCACGTGATAAAAAGATCATCTCAGCTGCAGCAGATGTCAGAGTTCTGGGGTTGAGGAGCTGGTTTTCTCCTCAGACTGTTGAGTCACATCTTGGGAGGCCATTTGTGATTTTTATTGTTGTTTGTGTGAAATTCTAGAGGAGTAATATACTTGTCTTCTTCCCTAGATCTCTTCGGTGTGACCTTGCTGACTGCTCTAGTAGATGTATTCATCAGAAGATTCTGCATGCAGACCTCCTGGGGGAAACACTAGTCTCAGACCAAACCTCCTTCCTCCCTGGATCACCTGCAACAAACAACAACTGGTAAGAAGAGTTTTATTTGGTGGTACTGAAGCTTTCTGGATCTGTGAAGCTTTTTCTTTAAAATGTGTTGGAAAATGTTTTAAAATGTCTAAATAGACAGTATACACAAACCTTAGTGTTTGAGGAAAAATGATCAGCTTGAAAGTCACATTAACATAAAATGTTACTTTCCTGAGTATAAATCTATCTCTACATCCTAATCTCTAGGTCTATCTCTTTTCTGTCTTTGTCATAATAATTATGACCTATTATCAGGGGTGCACATGCTGCAGGATGTCATGCATGCTTCTCAGATGTCTCTCCCCAACATGCCTTTGCGAATTGGCAGCTTCACATTCCTGATTGTGCAACCCACAATCACCAACAGAAGATCTTTACCTCCTGCTGCACAGCGCAGTTAAACAGCGCTCATACGAGAGCTTGGTGAGACACTCGTGTTACACCGCCAAGTCTAAAGCACACCTGTGCAATAATCATGCTGTCTAATCAGCACCTTGATTTGCCACACCTGTGAGGTGGGATGGATTATCTCAGCAGAGGAGAAGTGCTCACTAACACAGATTTAGACAGATCTGTGAACAGTGTTTGAGAGTAATGGGTCTTTAGTGTATGTAGAAAATGATTCAGGTCTTTGAGTTCAGCTCAGGTGTTGTATTTGTTCATTGTATCTACAAATTCAACCCTATTTAACTATTTATCTCCATATAGCTATATATATTTATCTCTCTATATATCTTTATTTCCATCTCAATCTTTCATTCTGTAATAAATCACTGAAGCTAACCCATGTGTGAATATTCAGATGAATCAGGAGCGATCCTGGTGTTTAATTGCACCTGATTGGTTGCATGACAAATAAAAAGCAAATACTCTGATTGCTTCCTTGTATGATGTGAAACACAGAGCTGGTTTGTGCTAGCATGGACAGCTTCTGCTGGAAACTCTTGGACCACGCCTCCCCGTATCTCCACCATCAGCTGCCTTACCTTCCTGGACTCTCCTGTTCTTCTTCCTTTGGTTCCATCTAGTTTTGGTGTTCTGGCAACAGAATGTGTCCCAGTTCTAAGTATTCTCATAAGATTTTTCCAAGATAAACACATTCTAGTAAATCGATGAATGAATTGCCATCAGACTGTTTTATTTGAGAGGAAATGATTCAGTTTGCCTACCAAAGATTAGAAATGCATGTTTGATTCATCGAGTGCCATTTTCATTAAAAAGACATCAGCCAGATGTTTCCAGTCATAAATGAGCTCTTTAGGAACTTTTTATAATTCAGTAGATCTTTTTTGTAGCTTTGAACTTGTGCAGAAATATTTTCACAGCATTGAATTAATTTTTCTTCATATTTTTGGGTATTTCTTTGGACTAATACTTTGTTTTCTGACAAAAATGTAGTTGGCACATTTAGTTTCCTTTAAATTACTTCTCAAACTGCCTGGATTCTTTTTCTTGCTGGTGATGAATTTCCGTGACTCATCCTCTGGCACCGGCTCGGTTGCGTTTGGAGGTTTGTCATTGGCTCATTGGCCCGGTTTTCCGTACAGGTGGAGAGATGGTCGTACCGCCGGGAGCCAGCGAACATGACGCAGGTGCGGCGTTTGGCTTGAAGGCTGCAGCCAGTTCACGTGCGTCGCTTCTCTCTGCCAACCTGCAGGGCGCGAGAGTTCACATTGAGAGGCGACATACTGGCGAGCCGAATGCCAGCGACCAGAACAAGACAGCAGGGAAAAAAAACAAAACAGGGATTCCCCTCCAGTAAAGAGAATCACGATGCGGATCTCTGAGGCTGCCAAGGCCCCTGAAACCAAAACTGGACCAGACATGAACGCCTCCTCTCTGACTCGTGTCTCACAGTATCAGAGTTTTGATGTCATCCAGTCGGACACTTTGAGGGAATATTTTTCCCGCTGCCATCCCAAAGCAATCTGAATAACTGCATTTTAACTCAATCCATCTTTGATGTCTTATTTGTGTGATTATTTCTCCCTGCCTGCAAAAAAAAAACAACCCAGATGCACCGACCGTCAGCCACTGATGGCACTTCCCTCCTTTCTTCTCCTCTTCCTTCGTTCGGGACTGTTTTTAATTTTTCCTTTTGGAAGATCAAAGCAGATTCCCTCATGCTTAATTTCATGCAAACAAGAAATGGAACAGATGAAGAACTTTCGGTGAGGGGTGCCCCGGTCTCTCGTGAGCAGCATCTTGACGCCGCTCGTCTTTAAACAAGTTTTGAGCTTTTTTTTCCTTCCGTCGGGTGTGGGCGGCCATCTTAACCTGAGCAATTAAAGCACAAACAAAGCGCCAAGGCTGCAGAAAGCCGGTGACAGCGACCGCGCCACCTCTAATTATTGACTGGACACTCGCCTGTAGCGAAAAAAAAAACTTCATTATTCTTCATCCTGTGGTAATTTGTATTTTCCTGACATTCATCTTATAATGTTGGTAACCTTTAATTCATCTGCTGTTAGCACTTTTGTCTGCTGAAGTAAGGCTCCAGGCAGGCGAGTGGAAACAACTATAAATTAGAATTGTCCAACAGCCCTGTTTCTCTTTAAACTTTACAACATCATTACTTTTCTCTTTTTTATGCTAGTTTCAATAACTTTTACTGCTGAGAGTCGATGTAGAGTTCAAGTTTCATTTTGGACCATCTGTCTTTATTCTGCCTGTTTATTCATCTTAAATGTGTCACGTTCACTCTTTATACAGTTTACTAACCATGTTTTCTATCATGTTTAATACGAAGTTATGAGAAAAGAGTCTCTTCAGTTTATTCACACTTTTTCCTGTATTTTTGCATTAGTTTTTCCTCAAGAAATTTTGTCCCTCTTGAACTTTATTCTTTGTTTCTACTT
>SSNR01000014.1:4946501-4955568 GCA_006937965.1 Callopanchax toddi
ATTATTCAAGTTATTCAAAAATGGTAGTGAAGTTAAAGCTTATTGTGATCAAGTTGCATCAAAATGATTTAAACCTAGATTTAGCCAAATTCTACCTGATTCCTTAAATTTAAGTACTGTTTAATTAAAGCCAATTCTTATATAATTTGATCCAGTTTATAAAGAAATAGCTAAATGAAGTTGAAGCCAAACTGTAATTCAATTCAGCCCAATGATTTTAATCCAGTTTAATCCAATTCATTTAGAAACCAGCCTTGAAGTTGAACCTAGTTCTGGTCAATTCAGTCAAATTCATTCAAAAACAGCAAGGTGAACTTTGATTAAATTGAATAGTTCCTTCTCTAGTTTAACACAGTTGACGTTATTTAATCCAATTTATTCTATTCATCCAAAATGAGTACAGAGCAAATGCAGTCCAAATCAACCTATTTACTCCAATTTAAATCAGGATATTCCAGTTGTGCATTAGGAACAAAGGATAGTACATCAACTTTGGCTAAGAAAGTCAACAGATCCCATTAAATCTAAAATGAATAGTTTCTTTTCAGTGCTGAACCCTTTGTATTTCTTTTGACGTCTGTACAGAATACCTCTCTTCACCTAACATTTGTCTGTAGTGGAAGTTTTTCTGAGTTTGTGCGAGTGTTGGAATGCAGCCCTGAATATTTTATCTGATGTGGTTTCTAACCCCGTGAGTCCCACACTGTCTCGTTTCTTTTGACAAATCAAACGGATTTCTCCTCCCCTCCTGATCGTTTTTTATCCCGAGTCAACCAGAAAACATATGAAAGCCTGAAGCTGTTCTTCACGCTGTTCGCCAGCATCAAAACCCAGGAAGAACTTTATTTTGTGATCATGATTAAAACTCTGCCACCCACCCCTGGCCTTCTAAGGCATGATGGGATGTTTTATATTGGGCACAATGCCATTAATTATTTGTCTGATGGGGGCTTGTTTGTTATGATAATAAACACCGGTGTTCCTCCTCCCAGCTTGATGCGCTCTGGATGAAAACGCCTTCACAATCACAAGGCACTGATGTCTGAACCGAAGCAGTTGTTAATTTGAAGCGATGTATTTTTTTTTAATTGTGCAAATTGCCTTCATTTACAGGCCCTACCTCAGCCGCTGCACCTTTCACAGAGCGCACTTTAATTTTTTTGCGGGGCTTCTTTGTGAATTTTAAGAAATAAATAATTGCTGGTGGATCTCGCAAATGTTATCTCAAATTAAATAATTAAAAATGCAGATTTAGGTGGGAATTATGAATCCCAGGAGGGAGAGACGGGAGGGGAGTCGCGCTTAATTAAAGTTTACAGACGGCTGTGATGGGACGCCACGTACTGTTTTCTGACAATATTTGCAGAGCGCGTTTCAACCTCTTTGTAAACATTTAACAGTCCTAATCAACTCATTAATCAAGCAAATTGCAATCATAACGTTCAATTGTTTTCTGATGGATAAATAAATGATAAACAGTCATTTTTTTAATTGAAACAGTCTCTGCTACGCTGCTGCCATCTTTGTACCTCATGTACAGAATCCACACACACACACACACACACGGCAGGCGTCTTGGTTAAAACTCATGTTTAGAGGATTTATGGTGCATGAAAGACATGTTCCATCTGGAAAACTGTACATTTTACTGCATATACACTGCTTTAAGGATGACGTCATGTTAAAAGGTGCTGGGTGTTCGACCCTACCTAATCAAACCCCCACTTTCTATCCAGCAGCTGTCAAATTTTATTAGGATTTTAAATGTTTCATCTATCCAGGATGAAATGATTAACAATTTGCACTATTGCAGTATTTGTTGCTAGTATTGTCTGTTTTGTTGCACCCTATGACCAAACTTACATGTGTACAGATACTCTAGAACAGTACTTCTCAAATAGTAGAAATACGTCCAGTGTTTCTGGATCTTTAAGCCTCAAGTTTTTTGGTCAAACAGAAAATGATGTTACTGGGATATCTAAATTACATTTCTGGTGCTTTTTCATAATGTTTTGTGGCACCAGTTTGACCAAGTTGGATCTGAATCTTTTAAGAGAGCTCCAGGTGATAGATGAGTAACTTCTCTCTCTGCTTACCTCAGATTATAATTTACAATTCAGAGTCAGGTTTTTCTCACCATCTGAGTCAGATTAAACTTCATTATTTCCATCCATTTTCATCCACATTTAATACAAAGCATTGGTAGCTAGATATTAAATTTCATGGTAAAACTTTTAGAAGTCAGTCGTTACTCTATTGTAATTACACGGTACACCACTCTACTGTGAAGCTTTTATATTGTAACATTTTGTTTCATGTTTTGGATTTTTCTCATTCTTTGAGTCTTGTAGTAATAAAATTTGCCAATTTTATGTTAGTTTTGTTTTTTATATTAGACTGCAACCTTTTTAATATATGCTGATTTTCCTTTTGTTAACTTCAGAAAAGACTCAAACTCCCAGATCCTCTTTATGTTCTCACCTTATCTCCAGGGCTGAGCCCAGACACCTTTTGGAAGAAGCTCATTTCAGCTGCTTGTATCCAGGATCTTGTTCTTTTGGTACTGAGCCAAATCACATTACCATAGGTGAGGGTAGGATTATAGATGGACCAGAAAATTCCAGCTTCCTCTCAACAGACTAGATCAACACCATTTTTACTGAAGACAAAACCCCTATCTGTTGATTTTTGATGCCAAAATACTTAGATTTACTCCCAACATGGAGATCCACCATGGACTCAGACTTGGAGGAGCTGACTCATCCTGGCCTTGAACCATACCACTGCTTGTTGAGGGTCATGGTTTGAAAATGTCAACAGAACCATATCATCTGCAAATATCAGAGATGAGACCCTGAGGTGTCCAAACCAGACACCCTCCTCTTAATGACTGTGAGATCAATGAACAACACTAATGGGAATCAGAGACCAGGGTAGCCTTGTTTGAGTTCAACAAGCTTGACATGGCCAAGAATGCAGATGCAGCTTGTTCTTTGAGTTTAAAAGGACCAGATACCCTTTATAAAAAAGCTTCTCCTTCAATGAGACACCTTCAACTCGACTGACAAGCAAGATACCTTCTGGAGAAAATTCTAATAGTCAGACACGACCAACATTGACAACAGTTCTTTAAATTCACCTGAAGTCATCAGCTAGATGGTTGAAACATGGTACAACAGGGCACTTCAGAACTGTTAAAGGATAGCGTTCCCAAAGTCCAGACCCACACCTAATTCAGAGTTTATGATAAAACCAGAATGAGCTCTACACATTCTACCAATAAGACAAATATTAAAGGGTCTATATATTTTTTTATATTAAAGAAAATCCACAATAAAATCAAACTTGCAGGCCCTTTTTTAATGATTCAAGTTAAGTGTTGTGTAATGAAACACATTAATTTATGTTAGTAACGTAAAAGCTTTGAGTTATTTATAAAACATCACTTTTTTTTCATTGTACACATTTTCTGTCATTTGAAGCTACATAAATCATGCGTTTTCTGCATAAAACCTCAGACACAGCCGAGGGAGGAGGAGTTATCTTGAAACAATTCAGAAAAGTCTCATTTATTTCTTTTGAGAGAAACATTTGCTCTAATTCCAGCTTCCCTCAGAGGTTCTTTGATGGAAATAATCCACAAAAGCAGAAGATGATGTCCTTCGTTTCTCAGATTGATGAGCCGCTGCTCTGACGCTGAATTAGTCTGAATCTTCGGACTCCGGGGATTCGCCTTTCGAGAGGATCCGTCCAAATGAGTTTCATGTGAGCTTCGGACTTCCAGCTGTGAATCCAAGAACGTTCCCACATCCAGCTGTGGACGAAGCCGTCACCACTGTCTTGTTCTTTAGCTTAATGATGCGCTGCTTCACTTCCACTAAAGACAGCTCAGAAGTTACATGTATGTTAGCAGAATGCAGTTTGGGTTTAAAGTTCTTGGGAAACATGAAACTGTACCCAGATGTTAAACATCTGGATCCGTATTCTGGGATTAAAGCTGCTGTTCATACCGTGCTTTTGCAGGCATCAAATTGGGGAACTAAACAATTAAAACATCTCCAGGCTGTAGTCTGATCTGCGTCGTTTAAAGAGTTTAACCAGATTTGTTCTATTCTTTAAAGTTTCAGAGAGTCTAGGTCCACTGACCCATAACAAACTAAATTACTGTTATGTAATGTTTGTTTCTGACTCATCATGTTCCTGACGCTCTTATCAGACTTGAAGGGTGTCTGGTTTTCTTCTACTTCACTGTGAAATGTTGAAAACATAATTACTAATGGTAAAGAGAAAATGGACGTGTGTAGGATGGTGGTTCCTAGAAAAATCTTCAAACAATTGGACAAAAAGTTTGTGGCAGAACAAATTGCAAAATTAATCCAGAAAGTTTCAGCTGGGCCTTCAAATCTTAAAACAACTTAAAAAAATAAACCTGAAATCCCATGGTTTCTTCAAAAGCCAAATTCAATCTTTGGGATTTTTAAACTTTCAAATTAAAACAAAATAAATCATTTTCAGCCTTTTAATATTGTCTGCTACTACTTTACAATAAGACTACCCTTATAAAATATGTTCCAATACATTTATAAAGCATCAAAAAGTGTTGATGAAATGGTTACACAACAGTATTTATACACAAAAACAACACAAAATGACAACTTGATATTTTAAACTCAAACTTCAGTTTTTGAGTTTACAGACTGAGTCTGTCTGCAGTTTGAGACAGATATGGAATGCCAAATATGCCATAATATTTGTAATTTTTATTTTTAGGTAAAATGAAATATTTCAGATTCAGCATTTAACATTTTAACTGATTTTATTTAACTAATCATTAACTAAAGTAGACTTATTGTAATGCAGTACCTATTGCTCTTAATGGTATAATCAGTAAAATAATAAATATAAAAAACATATTTACAGGTGTCTTTTTTTTTTTTTTTTGCCAGTTCACTCTGCCTGAATGCTCCTTTGCATAAAGTAAATTATTTTAAAATCTACATAGATATAATTCTAAAGTACAGATTCTGACTGAAAAATTAATAATCTGACAAGATACAAGACTAATTCCAGTATAAACATTTTCCCTCTGGGATTAATTAGGTATTTTGATTGATACAATAGTATTTACAGGTAAAATATAAATACCATAAAAGACATGTTTGCTTTGATTTGCATGACTATTAATGGAAAAAATTTGGTTAAAGAAAGTAACTCTTCAATTTGTATTTTGGTGTTTAAATTACAGAAATTTTTTTTTTACTTTTACATAAGTTAAACAAACTTAAAAATCTTTTATATTAGTGAAATAAACAAAACAACTTAAAAATAAGTTATAAAATTAAAAGTTACTCTTATCAAACGGAAGAAAACAAAAATAACTTTTATAAAAAATGAAAAAAATGTACATTTTTGTAAAAATTACCAAAAAACCTATTAAAGTGAAAAATGCTACAAATTTCAAATGTACAGTATAAATGCAATAAATGATGAAAACACCTTTTTACTGTTAAAATTATAACAAATTATATAAATAGAATTCATTCTTCTTCTCCTGGTCTGTTTTCCATGCAGTCACTACTCTCATAGAGCAAAGTCAGAATCTGAGTCAGGCTTTAATTCTTTTGAATTTATAAAATCATTTCTGATTCTTTCAATCATTCCTATTTTTCTCTAAAGATTAAGTCTCAAGTACCTTCTTCTTGTATTTATCAAACCTTGCACACCTTCCTGGACTCCTTACAGACACACATATTTTAACAGGACGTGGGAAGTCCAATTATTGGCCCACTTCTCACTTGTGGTCCAGGAGAGCCCCACTCAAGTGATTGGCTGCTGAAATACACACTCACATCTATTTCTCATTCATGTGCGCCACTCTTCTTCCCCAAAACAGTAATTTCTAAACTGATTTCCTGCACAGACTCACCTCGAGTGGCGTTAGTCACTTCTTGTCAGGGCATGAAGCTGGTGAGTTTGAGCTGCAGCAGGAGAGATGAGCAGAGTTTCTAATCTCACACCTTCACTTACGTCTGATGAGGCCTGAAGCGAGGCTGAATTAATGCCAGACCTGGATACCTCACATGATTGAGCTGTTGTCTGAGTCATTCCGCCTGTAACTGCTGTCCTCGCAGGTAGTTTGAAAACAAATCTGCTGAAGTTTGAAACCAGTGCCAAACATTAACATTCATACATGTCAAAGAACTTTTCTGAAAGCTCTTCAAACAAACGCGCTCGAGCCGAGGACGGTTCATACAAACGAGCGTCCTCGCACAGAATTTGCCGCTCGACGACGGGCGACGCGGTGGCAGGCGCTTGATTGACAGTCACTTAGGGGCGTGCCATTTAACCACTGTGACCTTCCGTTCATGTCAGTGGCCTTATGAAAAGGTCACCCTTGTTGCACTAATGAGTCATCTGATTTCATGAACGCACGGCCGTGTGATGCTGCCAAACAAGCTCGAGTCAGGAGAGAGCGTCCTGTCAGCGAGGTGGGCGAAGGTGGAGGCTCTGTTCAACACATTGGTAGCTTTACCATCACCATACATGTAAACGTTTATTTACAGAAAAGTTTGGCTTCTAAATATGAATGTTCATTTCAGCTCCCGGGTCATAATTATGATTCAAAATAAAAAAACTCTTATATTTATGAGTTTCTGAGTCCTAATATTTAAAATTCACACATGAAATGCTGAGTAATTATAAGATTGCCAAGCTGTGTTAAGTTATATATTGAGACCGTTATTTGTAGCTGTTAGACACTACACTACAGTATAATGAAGACCTAGCATTTCATGAATTACCAGTGAGAGTTTCATCAAAATAATTTCAGTGGTTTATGAGATTATTTACTACCAAACAGGGCTGAATACAATGTTTTATTCTAATATTTTTACAGTAAATTATCACTCATCCTCATGAATCGCTTTTAGTTGATTTTACAGATATTAAACTAAAATTTGATGTTGCTAAATTGTAGTCATTTTTGTGTTTGCTGTCTCTGCCTATCTGAGGGAAGCCAGTTTCATTCAGGTTGTAGCCGTACGTTCAGCCAGTAATCAAAAGTTACTATTACTACAAAAACTTCAACTATAGTCACGACTGAGATGTTAAATGGAAATGTAATGATACATCCCAAGTCCTAAGTGTTAACTGCTAATGGTGACCTAAAAAGTAAGACATAACTATATTCTCATTGAAAATGTAAGTTTAAAGTTACAAAAATAAGATCAGTATTATTAGTAGATGCCATTTTAAGTTATAAGAAGAATATTGTTGTGTAATCTGTCAAAGACAAGACAGCCGACAACTTTATGACTTCAGAAGTTGTCAAATAATTTAGAAGCTATTTGAGTGGCAGAAAACAAATCTTTATATTTGATAGTGTCCCAGCTCCTAGATTAATTATGCAGAAAACATATTGCATCCCATATTGGTCACTAGTATATACATATATACCTTGTCAAAATATAACTGATGCAAAGGTTAATTGTTATGCATATCATTCACACACCTTTAGCAAGTGTCACAAAACATCTGCAATTAGCATGTTTTATTCAACATAATCTCTACAGAATCAAACTTAAACATAAAATCTGCATTTGAAGTTACAGAATGCAGAGGATGATGCTTGTAAGACTGTTCGTTTGCAACTTGTATGCTGGTTGGCTGTCTTTACACAAGGTGCATATGTCTTGATAAGAAAATCCAAGCTGTAAAGCTTCCCCAAACCCTTAGACTAAAGTCCTGGAGTTAGTCACATAAAAGCTGCTTTAAGTTTCATTTTAACCCAATATTTCATTTTTGTATCATTTATTGATCAGTTTCAGCTACATGTTGATATCTCATGTGTTTTGTGTCAATATTTTTTAAAATTATTTAGTATTCCATAAAGATGATGAAAGAAAAGTTGGTCCTACCATAAACATTTCAAAGATGAGCTGTCAGAATGAACCATTTCTAAGATTAACATTTATAGCTCTTATATACTAAAAGCTCACTGACCACCAACTGATGTCTGTAACACACAGTTATGGATTAACAGCTGCACTTCAAAGAATTTTAGCTTTAAGCTCTAAAAACACAGGATCATCCTCTCTTTACCGTACGAGCAGGACGTCCTGTGAAAAAACTGATTTTCATGTGTAAAATCAGTGAAATCCCCCTTTAAAAACACCTCCAGGTTCTAGGTTACAACTAAAAGCCTTGCTATAATTCAGATAAGTCTCAGTAGAGAACTGGTGAGAGTTCACGGTGTAATCTGTAACCCTTAAGAGGCCGTTTATCTGTGACCCGTTTCATCTCCTGTCTTTGTTCGTGTTCACGTTCATTCCTCCTGATTTGTTTTTATTATACAGATGTCTTTCAGCGGTAGAAAAGCCTGATACTTATACTGTAAAAACAACACGCCTTGTTATTCTGTCTTGTTATTAATCTCCACCAAATGGCAAACATCAGTCACTGAGGCCATGAGAGTTGTTCCCACTGTCATCCATCTGCTCAGCTCTTTGCTGCAGGCCTTCAGCCTGCTATGTCACATAAGGTAACGTGGGAATTAGCAGAATAAGCAGATATTATCTTACAACTCCATAATAGAGGCACATAACTAAATACCTCAAGGAAATTGCATAAACAAAAAGGTAATTGATTCCAGGCAAGCTGCAGGTGGACACTTAATTACAGGAAATTTATTAAGCAATGTCCATTAATCACATTGACACGGGGTTATTAAAGGGATGCACCGTTTGCACTTGCTGCATAATGTAATAATATGAAGACGAGACCGAAACGTACTTTAATTCAGATAAATGTGAAGAGGACAACGCTTAGTTTAATATTTACAGAGTGTGTATCAGTCATGAGTTACACAACGTTTGTTTACACAGGACACGACTGATAATAAAGAATTAAAGACAAAAATCACATAGAAAGATGTAAAAAAAACAGAAAACACAACAAACGCTAGAAAAGTTAACACATTTTTACAAAATACTACCAGAAACCACAAGCAACACTGAAAGTAAACATCACAAATTTATACGTTTTCTTTCCAAGTCTATGCAATCTGTTT